>JABUQX010049767.1:15000-55000 GCA_015478945.1 Trachelipus rathkii | reverse complement strand
ATCAATTACTTCATACTAAGACTGACTTAACGCATAGATACAATTAAACTACTAACGATAAAATCTCTTACATATAACTACACTCCTATCCTACCACTAATATATGTACACTACGTATAACTAAACTGCACGTATTACCCGTATAATAACAATAACACCGTAAGCCTACCGTCTCACTAGTATAACCCTCTTCTATACTATCCTAGACAGACCCACACGACCTACACTCACAAAGAAAAAGTCTAAATACATCTCTAGTAGAATATCACCTCATCTACTTAGTACTCCAATACCATTAGATAGTATAATGTCCTCTACTCCACGACCTCCATTATAATATTAACTTACTAAAAAATCTCTCCCACCTCTACATACCCATCAATTATCTAGCGATCCTTACCTTAAATACCACTCACCTTTCAGTACAGTACGTAAACATTAAATAGCTACTACTTCTAATTCCTACATAACCCAATATTCTAGCTACCTTACCTATGTAGGACCCCTCTATTGATTACGATACCGCCATTCCCATCATCATGCGTAATATATAATTCGACCGTTGATAAAATATTTGATCTAAAAAATATTCTCCGACCCTACTCCCTAATTTAACACTAACCTATATATACACATATCATTCTAATCCATCTCCATGCGGTACTATTTTCCGACTACCTAAGTCCCGTAACCATAACTAAATATACTATAATCTACTCATATATTACTAAACTATATATACAAACACTATAGTAATTAGACCATAACTACTTTCAGGTGCTCTTTATAACAATTTATTGTATCAATAAATCTAAAACTTAAATTTTAACACATTATTTACTTTAAAGTAAAAACAATTTTCATGTGCACTTGCAATCTGCTCAATGTGAATGTCAGTTCTAAACAAAGAATTCATATACACAGCAACATTTAAAAGTGGGAAGTACAGCATACGAGAAGATGCCCAACAGCCAACAGCTCGTACATGTCTTTGCATTGGGCAAGAGGCAGACCCGTGCAGCCAGTACTCTTGGGCACAAACCCTACTTTTGAAAGAAGATTGAATCAGTGGTATCCAGCCTATATATCAAATACATGATATCCTACCTATGTAGCAATGGAATAAGTAGACAGGCGACTTAGTAGAGCCATACACGCTACTACAGGAAGTCCTTGGCTACACTAAAATGTCCGTGCAAACACGAGAAACGAACCACAAGAAACAATGTCGTATAAAATTCCTTCTACACGTTCGATAGACATACTTTTCTAAAGATATCGTCACCTAATACCGACTATCGAAGCGAATGAAATAGGATTAAGAAAACTCTCGCTATCAAAAGCAGTCATACTCATACTTAGCACGGGCACATCGTCCAATATGATCGACCCATGTTGAGCCTATGATTGCGCCTCCCAACTTAACACAAAGCATATATTCCACTGATCGGAATCGGACAAGCTCAAATCCAGGGTGCAATTATCCATCAGTAACCCCTGTCCAAAACAGATGGCACATTTCCGTAGTCTTTTAAGGTATGCGGCCAACGGGGTAACCTATACTCAGGGAACAGATTGAAGCATAGTGTTAGGAATTCGATGTACACAAATCCAAGAAATTCAAATTGCTTTAATTAATTCCATGTTTCACCTACTAGCCACAGATCACTATCTAAATCCAACAAAACTCTGTTCTGTGCTTGAATGCAGATACCGTAACAGACAGTCCACAATATGCCCCCTGCGATCAAACGCGATCCTAAATTGACATAGACAATTTCCTGTCAACCCCAGTTCGTTTACGCTACTCCGTACATGAAAGACCACAAGCAACTTCTCGCCAACCCGGAGAGTGATTAGATGTTGACGCATCTTAGACTGGACAGACACAGAATTCACGCGGATACGTCATCCCACCGGCTCCGCATTATAGCCAAATCAGTCAAGCAGACCATGGTACCAAATAAACCATATCAAATCATGCCGGTGAACCCAGTCCAGTCTTCGTCACATATACCGCCCGCACACCACACTGACACCCTGCGCCTAAAAGACAAGATTCGCAATTACCGCACAACGCTTATCGTTTCTTCGTCGCAAAGCCTCTCTATCACCAATTAGTATTAATATCAGCACCAAGTACCAATCATACATTCTCATCGCTTTCACACCAATAGAAACGATCAACATTTATCACAATTAATTGGTCATATCACGTAGCGCATACCACGATTTATGAATCTCATCAACTCCCGGTGTTCTCTTCTAGCAGTGAAAAGTTTTTAACTGTGAACAGTCGCAGGCTGTCCAAATCTACTGCCCCACGGTCGACACCTTTGCTCAGCAGCACCACTACATATATCTTAATCGATCAATTATCAGAGTATTCCTCTCCAGCTGTCTGCTGCCACAAACTCCTATGCTATATCTCTTTCACTCCTTATCGACCACTACTGCGCGAGCCTATACCTCTCACAATTCCACTCGTAATCGCCCCAGATACTCTCATTATACGAGAGCGAGTGTCAAGAAATTAATATCCGGACAATATCCACCCTCTCCTAACTCAGCGACCCTTCATACGCCCTCAGACAATTATCATGCTATCAAGATACACGTTTAAGCTCATGCGCCACGTCACTGTCATTACCAACCTCCCATACCGGAGTAGCTCACTCTAACCGCACCTTACAGTCACTACGTCTCTCCTCCGTTACAGATTCCGAACTCACTGACCCCTCACAACAACCTCACTCGTACTGTAATGATCATCCAACCAATGGATCTACAAATCGCTAACAGTACTGCAGCAACGCACTCATATCACGACAGTAAATATTAACGGCACTATCCACCTCCATGCATACAGCGCGACTCAAGTCCATCTCAGATCACACTCTACCTCTCACACCCTGACACTTTCCATCTAATCAACCTATATATATAGTTATACTAATATTATATAGTATATATAATAATATATATATATATATATGATACGTTATAACGACCTTCGGTAGTATCACCACCAAGAATTTTTACCATGCTTAACAAAATAGCATTTTTTGTTAGTCTAATTTTCGTAGTCAACATAAAATTAACTTTTATGATAAAGCTGAAGTTGAAAAAAATATTAAATATGATATAATATAAAAATTTTTACTTATAATTTTTCTCATTATTAATTAAAAAATCATTGTAAAATTAAAAAAAAATAAAATAAAATGTCTTATTGGGTAACTATTTAAAATTTGTTAATTGAATTTTAACATACAGACTTTGACACAAAAAATTCATATAGCCATTGCGTTTCGATGAAAGAATAATCAAGATAGCGCACCTGTAAAGTATATTATTAAGTGACTGTAGTTGAGAAAACTAAATTATATGACCGCTTATCAATATTTTTTACGCGATGTAAAGTAGTTGCTTCCTATTTCAGTTATTTATTAATATTAAATTCGGAAGTTTCGTTAAAGATTTAAAATCTAATTTTTAAAATAAAATTATATAGCAATTTATATAAGATTTTTAAGGAAAAATATCATGCCAAACTAAATTAATTTGCGAAATGACAATTCATAGAATTGTGGTTTTTAATATAATTTTTTTTCTTTGTTTCCCAAAGCAATTTTCATTCACTGTGAAAGCCATTGTTTAAATTTGCGCATCTCGATACATTAAGAGTTCAGACTGTAAGAAATACGATGGGTGTAATGACCAGAGACGTGCACAAAGTTTTTCAAAGCCATGGAACAGCCGAAACCTAGTTTAGATGCAGAAAAGAGGCAGCGGTAAAGTGTGGCTTGGATCAACGATTTGTGGGACATACACCAGATCGATACAATCGCATCTGCCTCTCGTGACAGCAATAAGGTGTGTCGTGCTGCTCTTCAATAAAATACTTTAAAGCCTCTACCGCTAGCAAGATTCAGGTCTAAGAGACAGGTGCCATTGTTCGCAGTTCAATTGCAAGGAGAACATATCACTTCTCAGTAGAGAAAGTCCTCTCATAACCTCTCTTAAATCACTCTTGCGCACTTCCAGTTCCGTCTGCCCTCGTGATTTAATTTGTTTATATCAAGTTGTATAATCGTTGGGATTGACCTACCACCACAGGTCCTCAGTTTCTTCCATCCTTTCTCATAGAATGCTATCCTCTCCTGCTTACAGTGAACAGTTGTAAACCAGCTACGAGCGTAACTTCACTGCACTCTCTCCAGACACATGCTTTGATCATGTTCACTTACGCAGATAGTCTCTCATCGATCTTGGCTACTCAATCATATAAATACATACACGCTTACCGTTTAGACCATTGCTCAGTAACTAGTAACTCGCGCGTCAGTTCGACATGTCGGCATCGACCCAAATCCTCTATACAGACCGGAGACGTACCATCGACTAACAGTAGTTTTTCTTATATCGAATGTTCTAGACGATATGAATTTCTTCAGTAGATGAAAGGTTTTCAACTCACCAGGACACCGTGTCATCTCTTCAGTAAATTATTCCAGCCAACTGTGTGACGTTTCATTTGACAAAGTTCAATCAGCCATCGAATTCTACAAAGACCGACTTTGATATTGTTATTCGCTTAACCTGCTCTCCATACTGCGTCGTAGAGATGTCGGATCTATACATATACGCACATGTATCGGCTGCTCCTCAAGCATAATAGAAATATAGACCGATCCTCTCCTTCCTGCGTGGGATGGTAGCACGCATCTATCGTATTATGTTGAACCTTTTTCCACCATGCTATATCAAAACATAACTTGTAGAAGCAATAGCCTTGCCGCCCTTTACTTCCTGTTTTACGTACAGCTTCACGTTTTCGCGCCGGGATCTTTACATACATAATAATAACCGCTCTTTGCTCTCAGAACACAATCGCACAATATATATAATATAATCTTTGATTCCCCATAATCACCCGCACTCTGATACAGTCCGCCTCACTCCACTCACTCTCTCTTAGAACTTATCGACCGAACGATCAAGTCAGCGATCTATTTAATTTAGCACGCTAGGAATCCTCTCCCGTGTAACTCGAGAATTTGCAGCTTCTCTCTGTAAAGTTCTAGTTAAAATTAAATCTCATTTTATACTTGATTTATTTCTTACTATTACATTACTACAAAAGCATTGGAATTACGTATCCTATAACGGTTTTGTAGAACCTAAAATTGAAGAAGAAAAAATAAGAGATTAACTTTAAGTAGAGTTCGTAAACAAAAGATAGAGATTATTAACCAACGTTAAAATATTATTTAGTGATGCAGGTAACATCCGCATCCGCACATTATTAAAGATCCGCATCCGCGCTTTTTGCCCTGCGGATGTTGCTCGGAGAGATTTATTGTCGAGATTTGATAATAAGAATTTAATAATAAAAATACTACAGATGAATCTGAACGCAAACTTTAAATGAGCGAGACATGGGACTCGACTCAACTGTGTATATTGATGACCTCATGATTCTCACAGCATGAAGTGTCATAATAATTGTGAGTTCACAGCGAGCCACATGAGATTGGATGCCAAAAAATTATCAGCGCCCTATACAGCTTCTGTCTCTGATGTAATATCATTAATCTCAGCGCTAAGGAAGCATTTTGAACCATCTTCAAATGAAAATGATGACGGCTTAAAAAGAAGAATGAAAGAAGTAATAAAAACTCTCGAACTATACTATACGCTTATGGTTCCTAGCACCTGGAAATTATACGATGTGATCTCGTTTGGTACAATACTATTTCACACCAAGTCTGCTTACTTAGAGTCTCCCTGTATATAAAGGCAAGTTTTTTGTAACACAAAATTAAAACAAGTTAAATCGTCACTTTTGGCTGCAGTTGTAAACTTTAATCCGAACAGTCTATTAATTTACCACCCACTTAAAGGCAAAAAACGAAATATACAGAACCAAAAAACCTTCTACAAGTAAATCAATAACAGATTGCACTGGAAAGAATTTCTACCAGCTCAGTAGCGATGAAGAACGCACACGCATTACCCTAAAGATGCAGTGGCAGAATGATGAAAAACTTGTGTGTATTACCAACGAGATCAAACGACTTAGATACAAATCACATGACGATCCTGTCAATGCGGGTGTTAAGCAAAATGTTTACCCACGCTTTAAAGTAAATTTGAGTATACTTGCAAGGAAATACTTGGCCTGTCCTCCAAACTAGTTTCAAGTGAGAGAATACTTTACAATGCTGGGCTTAAAAAATATATTGATGCAAAGAGAACAGACTTTCAGCAGAAAAGGTAGAAAAAATTAATGTCTCTCAAGCACAACCTTCCTTAATTTGAATTTCCAATACGAGTGCAAAAAGTAGCTTATTTAACTACATTGTAAAAATTCTTTCATTAAGGTCGGAGTTTGGGGAAAGAGGTTGGTGGGTTGCATTTGAGTTGGGTTCCCGTCCGCACCCTGTTGGTAACCAATTATATTAATATATATAGATACTAAACACTCTTATATGATAGTAATATATATATTTATTATATATACTATAATATATATATATATATTATATATATATATATATACTATCATGGTATATATATAATATAATATATTATAATTATCATCCGCATCCTAAACATTCCGCATCGCGGATGACTAAAAAAATGACATCTGCAGCATCAAACTAAATATATTATATATATATATATATATATATATATATATATATACACACCATAATATATATATATATATATATATATAAATAATATATATATATATATAGATTATATATATATATATAATAGTATATATATGATATAATATATCAGGACATCCGCATCCGCGGATGCGAAAAAATGACATCTGCTGCATCACTAATATATATACGTTGTTATTCAAAAAACTAATACAAAATTATAAGAATCATTTTCTTCTTTTAGAAAGCTGAAGTAATTTCTTTGTTTCTAACTGTCTGTTTGGTGTTCCTCTCTTTAAAACTGCTAACAAATCTCTATATGACGATCTTCCTTTAAAAGTTTTAAGTTGGATGACAAATTTCTTTTTCTTTTGATTTGGATCTTTTTTCTATTACCATAAAAGATTTTTCGTTTTACAATTTTTGGAAAGCATAGTTACTGTTGAATAATTCTTTGTATTTGTTCAGAGATTGCACATTTTAATGTACATATTCATAGTTTACATAGCAGAAAGTTATGTAAAATTTTCACTATAATTTTTTACATTCTTTGTAACATCTTGTGTCTTTCTAAAATTTATTTGACTCGGTCATCCTGAAGAATCCTTTTTCCTTCTATATTGAGAGTCATGAATGCGTTCAGCAATTAGTTTCCTTTTTAAGGCTTGCATTATCCTCATGCATCTATTTCAGAGGCAGGACATATTGTCTATAATACGCATAGCTTTAACAGCTACTCTCGTCTCAATTAGGCTCTAACTATACAAAATGGTCTGCTATATATGCCAAATAGCCTATGACGAGCGAGTCTCTCTTAATGTGTATACTGCTCACCGAACGCTCTCGCGCTGTAATACGTCGTTCTACTTAACTGCCTATGCATCTATTTCAGAGGCAACATAGAAAAGAACCCTTACGACGAGGCAGCAAAAGGACCAATTTCCCCTTTTTTCATTCGAGAAATGGCGTGCATATGAACAGGTTTAATTTGAGATGCAAATTGATTTCAGATGAGGAAACAGAAATAATATAATTTTCCAAATAGATTTAGACTCGTTTCCAAAGTGCTTCTCTTATTGAATCCTCCGTAAATTAGTATTCGATGTAATAATTCTTTAGACCTATTTTTAAGGCTTAAAACACCTCCTTAGAGAGGTGTTAAAATCGACATTGGAAATACTCGCGTATTTTCATCTTTCATGTTATCCTTACTTGAACAACACAAATATCGAATCAAAATTCCGATCGATTTTTAGTTCTCTCTCATATTTTTATTATTATGAAACTATATGAAATCTATTTGAAAAGTATGGAGAATAATCAAGTGAAAGTCAATCTCCAAATAAAGAATGAATCATAAAATGTCTTGCAAATACAAAGAGGTAAAGAATAATGGAACCTTCTTTAAATTAGAATAATAATAAAAAAGATTTAGTCTATTTGCACTTTCTTCCGCAAATTATCATGGAATTAATTCTGAGAAAAAATCTATAATGGTTAACGAATCAAGTCTGCTTTTTTGCAATGACGTATTATATTTATATCTAACTCACACTAATCGTAAACAATTTTATATATTTGAACAGTTTATACAAAAATTAATGAAAGAGCAATGCTACAAAACTCCTTAACTCTTCCAAAAGAAAAAAAAATCCTACATACACACATATGTATGCGAACGGGAGGCTCGTACCTTTACCTTTTCACAATGTACACTTAAATGCACTCATAAATCTTACGCTCTTTCATGCACACGTTCAAAATCCTACAGAAACAGACTGTAATATTTCATTTGAAAATTATTGAAAAATAAATTCTCTTGACATAAACTAATTTAAACAGTTTTTATATGCAATTTCTCCCCAATTTATTATCAAAATACTATTTTTAACTTTATACATATCGCTATGTAAACTTATTATGCGAGATCAACATATGTAAATCATTAAATATATTGGGCTACAAAATGTCAAAATAGTTTAATTGACTATTTATATTTTACATATATATAATTCAAAATATATTTTTTTTCCAAATATTTTTTTTATTATTTTCATATTATAATCAAAAGTTGTTTAAGATCGATAGGATAATCGTTTCTTACTTATTAAATACGTGACCTCTCGCACCTGACCTACTGCTCTCCCGACTTTTGAGAGAGAAATAACGAATAAGTCACGTACACTGCATTTCTCTAATTATCCAATCAAACAATCCTTGAAACTGTCACACATGATCCCGCGTCATTACCTGATTATTAAATATTAATAATAGTTATATGATAATAATAACCAATGAACTGTTATGCTATAAAAATAATATGTTATTACTACATGACTGGACGAAAATGTTAAAGTTACTCTAATCATTGTTGCCAGTATATATAATATTATTTATATTATTATATATATAAATATCATAATATAAATGATATATATATATATATATTTATATATATATATTAATAGATATATATATATATATAAATATAGATATAAAATAATTATATATATATTCATATTTATAATTTATATAGATATATTATTATATATATATATAAACATTAATGGAGCAGATGTCATTTTTTTTCGCATCCGCTCCCGCGGATGCGGATGTTTGATTTTAATATCCGAGCGGATACGGATGTTTTATATATATATACTATTATATATATATATATAGTAATTATATATATATATATATATATATAGTATAATAATATATATATATTATATATATATATATATATATGTGTGGAAGTTATGTTAGATGATGAGCATCTGAAGCAAGTGTCTGGAGTTTAAATATTAGGGTATGTGTTGGGATGAGAAGGGAACGGGATGATGCCGAGTGGTAGTAGGAGTTGTGAATGGCAGGAAAGGCTGCTGGTGCAATTAGCAATTAAATGCCGTTTGGTGAATGTAGGGCCTAATCTTGAAGTGCGCTAGAGTCTTTACCATGAGGGTAGTTGTTACGCTGTGTTATTGTATGGTAGTGAGACTATGGTCTGGAATAAGAAGTATAGATCTAAAGTCCAACATGTGTTCAGATGGAACAATCTTAGGGGCGTGCTAGTGTGAAAAGAATTAATAAAGTGAGGAATGAACGTATTAGAGAAGTGGTGTGGTGTGAAGAAAGGGGTTAAATGAGAAGAATAAATGAAGTATTGAGATGGTTTGGTCATGTGGAAGGGATAGATGAAAGTCGGTTGGGTAAGCGGATGTATAGTGGAGAGTGTGTTTGGAACCGACGCGGCTGGGAGACCGAAGAGAAAGTGGATTGAAGCCGGTTGAACGAATGTTTGAAGGAGAGAATGTGAGTTTGGCAAGAGGCGAGAATAAAGGTGCATGATAGGAGAGAATGGCGGTGGTTTTGTATGGGGGCAATGTTGTGGCCCACCTGGGCCAGGGGATGAAACCCTTAATTGAGATATTACTCATATGGAGGTCCTCGCGGTCCTATGATGCTCAAGGGTGGATTTTCCTGACTGTAACGAGCTCTCACTAATTAATGGTACAGAGGGGGCGGTAGGCTGGGCTTTCTTTTGACGTTTGTCATTTTCTCCTACTGCTTTTCTTTCCGATGCTTGTACAGCACCTTACCCCCAATCTTGGGGCAAAGAGGAAGGTGAAGAATATATATATATATATATATATATAAATGAATGAAATATAGTTATATAATATATATATATTATATATATATATATATATATATATACTATATATATATATATATAATATATATTATATACTATATATTTCTTTCTTTCCTTTCTCTCTTCCTCTTGCCCAAGATTGGGGGTAAGGTACTGTACAAGCATCGGAAAAGAAAAGGCAGTAGGAGAAATGACAAACGCGAAAAGAAAGCCGAGCCTTACGGCCCCCTCTGTCCATTATTAGTGAGAAGCCTCGTCAGCAGACAGAAAAATCCACCCTAGAGCATCATGGGACCGCAACGGGGGGCCTCACTATGGTAAATCGTCATGTAAGGGTTCATCCCCGGCCCAGTGGACACAACCATGCCCCGATACAAAACCCCGCCATTCTCTCCTATCATGCACCTTTATCCTCGCTCTGCCAAACTCACATTTCTCTCTTCCGGACATTCGTTCACCGACTCATCCACTTTCTCTTCGGTCTCCAGCGTCGGTTCCCAATACACTCTCCACTATACATATCCGCTAAACCAACCGACTTTCATTCATCTTCCACATGACCAAAACCATCTCAAACAACTTTCATTTATTCTCTCATTTAAACGCGCATATAATATATATTATATATATATATATATTATATAATATATATATATATATTATATAATATATATATATATATATATATATATATAATATATATATATTATAATATATATATTTTCGAGTTTGTAGCCACAATCTATTAAGATAATTGTATTACCAGGTGCGGGACGGGGACCCAACTTAAATGCACCCACCACCTCTTTCCCAACTCCGCCTTAATTAATGAAAAGATTTTGCAAATGGATTAATATACTTTTTGCACTAGTATTGAAAATTAAAAAATAGGAAGGTTGTGCTTTGAGAAATAATCAATTTTTTCTGCGTCTTTTTACTGATGAAGTCTGTTTCCTCTTTTCATCATATATTTGCCCAGCATTGCTAAATACAATCTTCACTTTTAACACTAGTTGGGGGACAGGAAAAGTAATTTCCTTGCAAGTTTAACCAAGCGTGGGTAACCATTTTGCTTAACTTTCCACCAACTGATTACCATCATCATTTGTATCTAATCGTTTTTCATGGTGATAGTTTTTTCAAACATTTGCACTTACACTCTTTGGAATGCAAAATGTGTTTTCTTCAATCACTACTGGACTGTAAAAAATTTCCCAGGATCATCTTTAAATTGACCTGTCCTCTGTGTTGTTCTGAATATTTCGTTTATTCTTTAAATGGGTGGCGAAATATTAATAACTGTTCGGATTGAAGTTTTTTCAACTGGAAACAAAAAGTGACGATTTAACTTTGTTCTAATATTGTTTTATACAAAAAAAACTTGCCTTTATAACGAGAGTCTAAGTAAGTTGCATCAGTAATGAGGTCATTAATTTCCCACTAGATAACCAAAGGCGTTTTTCTAGCTTTATTTTTATTACATCTTTCATTCTTTTTTAAACCGTTATCATTTTTTTTTGAAGGTGTTTACAAGCGATTCCTTAGCGTTGAGGAAGTGTATTAACCGGAGACGAAGCTGTGAGGTAAATTGATTTTTTTTGGTTCTTTCTTCACGTTAGTGGTTTCAATAGCTTATTGCCAGTGGTTGGATATGATGTCATTTTCCAATTTGTAAGAAAATTTAACTTAGGAATACGACCTCTAGCGTTACAAAGCAATGAAGTTTCTTTGCGTCAATAGCCATTTTTCTATATGATGAAGTGTACTATTCCAGCGAGTTGGAACGTCTTTTATAACAGTAAGATATGGAATATCAAGACGTTTTTCTGAAATTGCCTTCAACTCATTTCATTTTTATTTTCAGATTAATCTTAAGCATTTTTTATTATAAAATCCTTTATCAAATCTCAACAATAAATAAGTATCCGCGCAACATCCGCAGGGCAAATGCGGATATGCGCGATGGCGGATCTTACATAATGTGCGGATGCGGGATTTACCAAGGTTGCATCACTAATATATACTAGTAATTTGGTTGAAACTTTATTCGCATATATATATAATAATATAATATATATATATATATATATATATATATATATTATTATATATATTTGTATATATATATAATATATATATATATATATATATATTATAGTATATATATATATATATATATATATATATATATAGCTAGCTACTTTTCCGTTAAAATAGCGAAGTTTTCCCGCATCCGATTCTCGACTTCCAAACTGAATTAGAGAAGAAAAAAAAAAGCTAGTGTAAAACATAATTAGCATTATCAGGATATAATATAAATGACCTTAATAATATTATCATCCCCTTATGTTATATCACATTATTTCACCCAATCAACTATAATCTTGGCAATAGGCGTACCGTATTTGTATTTTCCTAAGCATAGATAAAACAAATGTAGAATTATTAATGGGCCTAAACTTGTACCAAAATAAAGAAGACCCGTTCTGTTATTTATTTATTTATATATCTATGATAACAATTATGTCTTGTTTGTGTGAATTACTCTGTATTTTTTATTGTTGTTATTATTTTTATTTTTATTTTTTTTTTTTGTTTTTGTTTTTTGTTTTTCAAATCTCCTATCCCCGGCTACAAATGCCACCCTCAATCCAAAGCAACCAAGACCAGCCTCCTACAACCTCCTCACACCTTAACCTCCCCACACCTAGATAACAAAATTTTTTTGACCTACATCACCACCACTATGCTTAAACAATCCGGTGATATTCATCCTAACCCAGACCCACAAACATTCATCTGCCCCATCTGCAATAAACGCATCACAAGAAACCAACCATCTGTAGAGTGTTTCCACTACAAAAAATGGATCCACAAAAACAAATGTTCCCCTTTCACGATATTACCTCAGCGAGGTCACTCTTTGTCCTGCTCCAAATGCAACCCACCAATGACCACCCGACCCCCCAACAATCTAAGCACTAACAACTCTACAATAAAAATCCTCCAAATTAACATAAATGGTTTAAACAACAAACATTCCGAAATTTTGAAAAATTCCAGCCCGGAATCAGAAAAAAATGTCAAATTCCAGCCGGACCGGATTCCGGTAACACCTCTAATATATATATAATATATATAGTTACTATATACGGTATATATAATTACTATATTTAATATATATATATGTCTATATATATATATATATATATATATATAATTATAAATATATATAATAATATTTTATATTATATATTATAATATATATATATATATATATATATAATATATATATAAAATGTTGTTTTATGTAAATTAAGTTAGTGGGGCTTGGATGGAGAGGAAGGTTATAGAGGAAGGAAGTGGGGTAGAATTAAGAGAGCAAGTTAAAGTGAACATGGTAATAAGGATAAGTATTTAAGAAGGCTTTCAAATAAATCAGTTGAATGTGAACAAATTAAAACTGAGCAAGATCGGGAACTAATGAATGAAGGCAGTTGTAGCATGCAACTGAAGTATTGTGGATGTGCTAAAGTAGAAAGTTAAGAATGTTAACAGTGAGTGGCTGAAATTAAGAGGTGATGCAACGGTTTAAATAAAAAAGAAGCGTGGTGAATGTACTAAAAGCCATGATGAAGTATCAAAAGAAAGATGTTTGGAATTAATATAAGAAGGCAAAAAGAAATACTAAAATGGTGCATATGTAGGAGGAAAAAAGAGGTAAATGAACAGTTTGGAAGGAGGATGAATGCGGACTTACAAGGAATAGGAAGCTTTCTGGAAGGAAGCGCGAAAGGTTAGGATGAGAATAAGGGGAATCTCTTAGAAATAATGAAGGATGGTGCTTTTGTTACTGGGAGGAAGTTGGATGTGAGATGGAGTGTGGAAAGGAACACTCGAAAATCTGTCATATACAACAGTTGGCAGTAAATGAAGAGTTAAAAGTGAATGTGCGTGTGGATTTGATTGGTGCAAGAAGGCATAGGTATTTTGGGGATAGGTCATTATAGTAAGGAGGAGGTAACGGGTAGAGTGAGTAAAAGTTGAAGAATGGTAAAATCTGCCAGGTATATGATTTGAAATTACTATTGAAATAACCAAGAACGGAGGCGAGATGGTGACTTGATTGGATTTGGAGTTGTGTAAACAAAGCGTTTATGGAGGGTAAATAGTTCCGAGGATTGAAGAAGATTATGTAAGGGTAAGGGATAAGGGGAACTGTAGGAATTATAGGGAATTAGTTATTAAGTGTTGTAGGGAAGATAATATGCTGGTATTTTGGTGGAAAAGAGTGCGGCGAGTGACTAAGGCTGTTTATTTATCTTTTTTTCCTCCTGATATATTTCATTATTTTTCTTTTTTCCTCGCTGATATATAATCCAAACCAATTTCTTTGAGATCCTATCATTGGCTTTTAGTAGCATTCAACCACTCTTCCTTTTTTTACTTTTAACCGCTTTCATTCACTTCATTCCCACCGCTGTTGATTAACATTCTTATTCCCTACTTTAGCACATCCCTTACATCTTCACATCCACGAATATTATTATTATTATTATTAATTATTATTATTATTATTATTATATTATTATTATTACATAATATTATTATTATTATTATTAATTATTATTAGCTTGAAAAGAAACGTTCAGCAGAGACGAGCAATAGGCCTCAATTTAGTTTCAGTTTTTTGCAGCATATACAATATCAGCTCTGGTACCAAACCTTGGGGCAGAATAGAACGTATTAGTTAGTAAGTATTTTTATTCACAGTGCAGAGCCAAGGGAATAATCGAACAACTCTTGAGTAAGCGTTTCATAAAGACCTATATTATATATATCTATATATATATATATATATATATATAATATTATATATTATATATATATATTATATATATATATATATATATTATATATATTATATATTATAATATATATATATATATTTAATAATATATATATATATATATATATATATAAAAAAAAAATTTTAAGAAAAAGTGAGAAATTAAGTGAGCAAGACAATAAAGGATAAGTATGTAAGAGTGTTCGCTAGTAAATCGGTTGAATGTGACTAAGTTGATACGTGAACAAAATCTGGGGGCAATGAAGGAGCAAATTGTGTAGTAGTGCAAAGGAGTATTGTTGGAGTGTGCTAAAGTAAGGAAGTAAGAATGTTTAACAGTGAGTGGGTGGAATGAAGAGGTGATTGATAAAGCGTTTAAAGGTAAAAAAGAAGCGTGTTGAATGTACTAAAAGCAAATGATGAAGACTCAAAGAAAGATGCTTTGGAATTATATAAGGAGGAATAAAAGGAATACTAAAGGTGTATAACGTAGGAGAAAACAAGAGGTAAATGACAGTTTGGAAGAATGAATGGGGACTTCAAGGGAATAGAAGTTCTTTCTGGAAGCGAACGCGGGAAGAGGGATAATAGAATGAGAATAAGGGGAATCTGCTTAGAATAATGAAATAGATGTGAGGGGAGTTTGTAACTGATGAAATGGTTGTGAGAGGAGTGTGGAAAGAAACACTTCGAAAATCTGCAAAATAATTAACAGTAATTGAAGAGGTGATAGTGAATGTGTGTGGTTTGATGGTGCAAGAAAGGAATAGGTATTTTGGGATGAGGTTATTAAGTAAGGAGGAGGGTAATGGGTAGAGTGAAAAGTTTGAAGAATGGTAAAATCTGCAGGTATAGATGAATTACTGTGAAATGATCAAGAACGGAGGGCGAGATGGTGATTGATTGGATTTGGAAGTTGTGTATAAAGCGTTTTAGAGGGTATAGTTCCAAGGGATTGGAGGAGAGCGTAATAGTACCCTTATATAAAGGGTAAGGGAGATAAGGGGAATGGTAGTATTATTATTAGGGGAATAAGTTTATTGAGTGTTGTAGGGAAGGGTGTTTTGCTGGTCTTTTGGTCGAAAGAGTGCGTCGAGTGACTGAAGGACTGATTGTGAGAAACAAAGTGCTGCACTAAGAAGTGGTAGAAGGATGTGTGGATCAAATCTTTACATTGAAACAAATGAATTGGAAAAAATGAGGCGAAGAAGAATAAATTGTATTTAGGTTTTATGGATTTGCACAGGCGTATGATAGAGTTAATTCAGGTAAGGTTTATGACAGGTGTTAGTGATATTGGGTTTGGTGGTAGGCTTCTGAATGGAGTCAAAAGTATGTTATGACGAATAGTGAGCGTTGTAAGATAAATGGTGTCAACTGGTGATGGTTTAGGATTAACGCTAGCGGAGTAAAACAGGTTGTGGTTAATGTCTCCTTGGTTATTTAGATTTGTATATGGATGGGGTTTGAAAGAATTTTCGAGGTGGGGATGGCAGGAAATGGTTTAAATGGTGGAGAATGGAGATGAGTGGCGGGTGCCCTACCTATTATATGCGGATGATTTGGATCAGTGTGGCGAATCTGAAGAGAGTTTGAGAGGATTGGTAGAGGAAATTTGGGGCAGGGTGTGTAAAAGGAGGGGCTGAAAGTAACGTGGATAAGAGTAATGGTTATGGTTGTGAGTGAGGACACTCTCAGTGTGAAGTTATGTTACGATGGTGAGGCAGCTGGAACAAGTTCTGAGTTTAAATATTTAGGGTATATGTTGGATGAGAATGGAACGGATGATGCAGTGTGTAGTAGGAAAGTTGTGAATGGCAGAAAGGTGGCTGGTGGAATTAAATCGTTGGTGAATGTAAAGGGACTAAGTCTTGAGTGTCTAGGGTCTTACATGAAGGGGTATGTTGTTACCTGTGTTATTGTATAGTGTGAGAATGGTCTGGATAAGAAGTATAGATCTAAGAGTCAGTGTGTTGAGATGGACAATCTTAAGGGTGTGCTAGGTGTGAGAAGAATTGATAAAATGAGGAATGAACGTATTAGAGAGTTGTGTGGTGTGAAGAAAGGGGTAAATGAGAGAATAAATGAAAGTATGTTGAGATGGTTTGGTCATATGGAAAGGATGAATGATAGTCGGTTGGTTAAGCGGATGTATAGTGGCGAGTGTGTTGGGAACTCGACCGGCTGGGAGATCTGAAAGAAAGAAGTGGATTGAGTCAGTAAACGAATGTTTGAAGGAGAGAAATCTGAGTTTGGTATAGGCGAGGCGAGAAGAAAGGTGTATAAAGGAGTGAATGGCGGGGGATTGTGAGGGGGTATGGTTTGGGCCCACTGGTGGCGCAAGACTGAACCCTTACCGTTGACGTCTACCATAGTGCGGGTCCATCGCTGACCATGAAGCTTTAGGGTGGATTTTCTGACTGCGATGAGTTCTCACTAATTAATGGTACTGAGGGGGCGGTAAGGCTGGGCTTTCTTTTCGACTTATGTCATGTTCTCCTACTGCTTTTTTTTTTCCGATGCTCGTTACGCACTTTACTCCCATTCTTGGGAAAATAGAAGGCAGATAAAGAAAGAAAAGAAAGAATTATATTCCAAAACATGTTTTATACATTTATATCTATATATATTATATATATATATATATATATATATATATATATATATATATATTATATATATATATATCTATATTATATAATATTTATATAATATATGAATATTATATATATATATATTAATATATATAATATATATTATATATATTATAATATATATAATATATATTAATATATATATATATATAATATATTAATATATAGTATATATATATATAATATATATATATATATATTTTATATTATATGTATATATTATTATAGTATATAATATATATAATATAATATATATTATATAATAAATATTATGTATATATATACTATATATAATATATTTAATAATATATATATATATATTATATATATTATATATATATATTAATATATATATATATAATATATATTGTCACGTAAAGTAGATATTAATTCGTACTTCTCATTCGTACCTCCTCAGTCCTTCCTTGCTGTGGTATGGTCTTATCCCAAGACTTAATTCACGAGGTTATGGCCTGAATCTTCGTTACACTTCCCAAAGTCTTTAATCTTTTAGCTCTCTTCAGTACTATAAAGATGTATAATATCTCTGATGGAACTCTTCTGGCTCTCAACTTTACTTTGTTGAGTTTATTAGGTCGTTGTATCGGAGCTTCTTTGCCCCCACCTTCAGGTTTCCCTTTGTAAAATAATGAATTCCTTAAGGCTACGTACACCTGATGGCGTTGTAACGCGCGCTATGAAAACCCAGCGGGTACACATGGCGTTTGACGCGGTTGATCCGTATAGGGCATGAGTTGAAGAGCAGCATGTCTTTGGATGTTGTACCGTAGGTATAGGAACGAAGACGAAGGCAAAGACATTACTGGGTACATCCGATTTTTAGCATGACACGATTGAACTCAGGTCGTTTTGTTTAACTCTGTAACCCAAATCTAAGAAAACATGAGGTCAAGTTTTTATATTACTTTAGGATGTCGATTACATCCTTTGACGAGTTACTGAAAATACTTCAGGATGACCTAGCACCTAGTCAGAACTATTTGAGGGATAGCATTTCGCCAGAAGAAAAACTCGTAATCACACTAAATTAAGTTTATTTAATTACTCCAACTTACATGTAGAGTGGTAAAAAATTGTACTATAAAATTTGTTTGCGCGGCGTGCTATACTGACAACATGTGTACAGTCCAGTTCCAATAAAAGAACTCGATGCGCCTGCTAGCGCGCGCTTCCACGAGTACCTTCTAGGCGGCCGCGCTGCTGCGCGCGTATTGAAGCAGAGCGCGCGCTGCATGTGTACGCCGTCTGTAGTCATCATACTAGAGTAGCCGTGATGACAGCGCTTTGTTGCAACGCCATCCATTCATGTGTAGTAGCTACAGAGAGTCTTCTGTCCTCTCTCCTGATCCTAAAGAAATAGTCAAGGTGTTCCAAGAAGTTCTTTGTTCATTCCTCTTCTTACATCCTCTCAATAAATCACGCACAATGCTGTACTGGAGAGAATTAAATACCAATATTTTTAATAAATTTTACTTTTTTAGCTCTACTGAAGTTATAAAGCAATTAAACACCGTACTATAGACGTAATCGCCAATAATTGACAACGAATCGATAGCAACGATCTAACAACAACCAAAACAAAGTCAGACATAAGAACCTTTTCCTGCAGAAAATTACATCTTTAATAGCTTTTCAACTCTTTCACGATTAACTTGTAAATTACTTTAAACATAAAACAAGCTTTGGCTTGCTCCTAACGGAGCAAGACTTTTCCCTGAGCACGTGCTACGCAGGCGCAGAGGGCTCGCTTCGCTCCCCCGAGGAAACCAAGCCGAAAAACCTCATGATGACAAGGTGTTTTAGGATGAACTAAACTACTGCTTGTTTATTTTTAATAGGATTTTAGATATTTTAATAAAGTAAAATATAATTAATTAACGGACAACTTTTCATTAAGAATATAGGAAATCAAAATGTGGTCGGACCGTAATGGCGAAAGGATAGTAGTTTCAAAAATATGTTGCTCACATCATTCAACACACGATACGAATTTGGAACGTTTATTTGCAATGTTTAAATAATTAGATATAGATAGATATTATTTCTCATTACAGCATTACATAAAATTAACATATAAAAATCTACTATCTAAAATTACTAATAATAATGATATTTTCCCCGGGAAAAATATTACATTATACATAAAATAAGGAAAAGTTACTTCATCATAATCACAGCGGTAAAAGACTATGATGATCGAGGAAAAGCGGCTCCTCCATAATGTCATATCAATTAGCCGAAATCTATATGTGATAATATGCCCCTCTTTTGAGAAAAAATCTTCTACTTTTTTCTTCTGAAAAATCTCAGAAAGATTCCTCCTGAATACTTCTCTGCCAAATCTGTTTTGTTCCTCTTCTCGATGGTCACTTCTTCTCTCTTTCAATAACGCATTCTTTTCATGACGTGCTTCATCTATTTTATCTTCCACACTATTCACCACCACAGATTTCTTTGCTCTGTCGCCTCCTAAAGTGGAAGTTTGTGATGTGTGATTTCCCTCTGATGAGTGCATCGTTCGCATCTGAATTCCGAAATTCACTTCTACTCGTATATCCTCAATGTAATCAGTTTCATCTCGTGGTCTCTTTTCTTGAAGTAACTCTTGTAAGTCCTTCTGCTTCAATTCATTTACTGTCAGTGCCGACATCTGCTTTTCAAATGCGTCTTCACTCTTTTCCAATTTTGTCTTTAGTTTGTGTTGATGTTCGCGGAGTTTCTCGAACTCCCTTTCTTTTTGTAGTTCAATCTTCTGCGAGAATTCGAACCTCGCCTCGGAGAGATTACAGAAACAGACACACAAATAAAATCTGTTAACGAAACCATTGTTGAACTATGCAAGTTGATACCAAGAAAGAAATTGTGTCTGTTACCTTTGGAAGCTTCTCATTGTTTGCTTCGACTTCTGATTCCTTCGAAGTGGTAATATACACTCGAACCTCATAAAGCTCTTCGGGTGCACAAATCTTTTGGTCTACTTCCTTTTCAGCTGCATCGATCTTCTCCAATATCAAAACTTTTCCTTCTGGAATAACTTTCTCTTCTCCTGTGAGAGATTCTTCAAGTTCAATGGTTCTCTTCTGAAAACTGTGAACTCCTAATGACCTCTTTTGACAATCCTCCTCTACCTCTACACTTCTCTTCTCTGCTTCATTCACCTTGCTCAGAACCTCCTGAAGAAATTCCATCATATTATGAACTTCCTCTTTGAGTTTTATAAGTGGATTGCCTTTGGTTTTCAGGTCCTTTTCTTTTTCTTTGATGATGCAATCAATCTGCGACTTATGAGTCTCTATAAGCGGTATCTGTGGGAAGGTTATCTCAGCTTTGTCGAGGGTTTCGACGTCTACCATATTTGATTCGTCTCTCTCGCCATTTCCAGGCTGTTCTATTCTTATTTCGAATCCTGACGTATTAATCTTTTTCACTCCTAAAACATCGTATGGTTCTGTTCCTCTTTTCTCTGAAGATTTTCCTTCCTCCACTGGATTTCTGAACCCTACTCCTGATGTTACTGATTCATCCTTTTTCTCGTCCGTATAATCAGGTGATTTTGCTCCACTTATATTCCCTATTATTAAATCGCATATATCATTGGGTATATACTATATATATATAGCGCCCTTAATTGTAACTATTCACAGAAATTTGAAATTTATATTTATGTTCGAACTTATGAGTCTCTATAAGCGGTATCTGTGGGAAGGTTATCTCAAACATATTTGATTTGTTTCTCTCACCATTTCTAGGCTGTTCTATTCCTATTTCGAATCCTGACGTGCTAGTTTTTTTTTTCACTCCTAAAACATTGTATGGTTCTGTTCCTCTTTTCTTTGAAGATTCTCCTTCCTCTGCTGGATTTCTGGACCCTACTCCTGATGTTACTGATTCATCCTTTTTCTCGTCCGTATAATCAGGTGATTTTGCTCCACTTATATTTCCTATTATTAAATCGCATATAGCATCGGGGAGACACAACGCTTCAACTTCGCCCACAAAATACGGGGTATCAACATGAATTCTGGCACACATTGCTTCCCTAATTGTGTTGTCGGCAAGTAGCAAGATTCCCTTCTTTCCATTAAACTGTTCCTGATTTACGTATTTCTGTTTTACGATTACACCACTACATCCAGTATCTCGTAATGTTCGCACAGGGTAACCATTTACCCTCCCTCTCTTTATTGGCATGTCATTTCCTTTTTCTTCTAGGATGTTGCCGTATGCCAACCTTACGAACGGTATGGTCGCTCCATTCTTTAATTGTAAAACGTCACCTTTCATGTTCTCTTCAATTTCCTGCGCTGACGCGTGAGCATCCTCTTTTGTAATCATGCAAGCGGCGGCTTCTGTGCCTCTATGCTTGCCTCGCGCGGGTACGTCCCCTTGGTTAGATTTACGCTCGACGTATCTTCCATTCCATTCTCGTCTGTCCCACTTCTTCCATCGTGGATCTGTAGTAGTATTATTGTTAGAATAGATACTCTTCCGACACTCGCGGGCTTTGTGTCCTGTACCGTTACACTTGTAACATCGTATCTCGGGTATTTCTAGCATCCGATTTCTTTGTAGATCATTTACATTATCCTTACTTTCTCTTACTCTAGACGTGAGTGACCGACCATGGGCTCTTAGAAAATTATCCGCCTCATCTACCATAGTTTCAAGCGTCTTCGATGCTCTCTCTCAAAAATATTGTTAAATCTCTAGGGCACACGTGCAGGAATTGTTCGGCTGTGAAGAGCTTCGCCAATCCCTCATACGACTTCTCCGTCCTTGAAAGGTCTACCCACTTGTCTAGGTACATCTTCAGTCTTACGGTGAATTGCGCAGGGGTTTCGTTTTCCAACGGCCTCTCTTCTTTGAACCTATTCCTGTACCCGTTCTCCGTGAGGTTATATCTCACCAATAGAGCTTCCTTTAAGGTTGGATAATCATTAGCCGCATCGCGAGGTAGAAGGGAATATAATTCTAAGGCACGTCCTGTAAGCAACGCGCTAAGGTACGTTACCCAGTTCTCCGCGTTCCAAGCGTTATCGTGAGCAAAACGCTCAAATCTCTCGAGGTAGCTTCCCATGTCTTTTCCCGTCGTTAAATGGAGGGAGCTTCGGTGCTTTGGCCCTTATCTCTAAATTTTCTGAAGTATCGTTATTTCCCCTAGCATGGTTTATAAGTCTTCTGATTTCATATTCATGTTCTTTCGCCTTTTCGATAGCTTCTCTTTCTGCTGTCTCACTGGCAGCTTTCTCTTCTGGCTGCTTATCTGGCAGCTTCCCTTTCTCTTTCTGCTGTTTTCTCTTCTCATTGCTTCTCTGGCAGCTTCTCTTTCTTTCTTTTCGAATTTCTGCAATCTTCGCGGCCTTTCTTCCGCCATAAAGTCTTGCTTGCCTTCCCTTCAGTCCTAACTCTTGGCATAACTTGAGCTTGCGTTTGATCCATAACAAATATCGTAAGTTTCTAGAGTCTTTCGCAACGGTCTTTAATCAAAACGGTAAGATTATGACAGGACCCAATTTGAAATTTTCATTTCAAAAACTTTAATACTAATATCTGTTTGCTTGTTTGCGCGGGACAGGGCCGACAATTTGTCACGTAATGTAGATATATCTTACTTCCTCGTACCTCCTCGAGTCCTGCGACCTGGCTTGTGGTATGGTCTTTATCCCCAAGAACCTTATTCGACGAGGGTATGGCCTGATCTTCGTGACACTTCCTTCCCAGGTCTTTAAGCTTTTAGCTCTCTTTTCAGTACTTATATAAGATGTTATAAGGATATCTTCTGATGGTAGGCTCGTTCTGCTGCCTCCAATGTTGTACCTTGAGTTATCAGGTCGTTGTATCGGAGCTTCTTTGCCCCATCTTCAGGTTTCCCTTTGCAAAATAATGAATTCCTTAAGAGAGCCTTCTGTCTCTCACTCTCCTTGATCCTAAAGAATAGTCAAGGTGTTCTCTCAAGAGTTCTTGTTCATTCTGCTTCCTTACAATCCTCGTCATAAATCACGATGTGTACGTAGAGAGAATTTAAATAGACCAATATCTTTTTATTAATAAATTTACTTTTTTACTCTTACTGAAGTTAAAGCAATTGAACGATAGTTGAAACAGCTATGTATATATATTATATATATATAGTATAATATATATATATATACTATATATATATACTATAGTATATATATATTATGTGATATATACTATATTATATATATATATTATATATATATATATACTATATACTATATATATATATATTATATTATATATAATATATATATTTATATATCATTATATATAATATATATATATATATATACTGATATATATATATATATATATTATAGTACAGTGTTTTTAGCATATTATATTATAGTATATTAATATAGTATATGTGGTAGTATATATATAGTATATATATGAGTATACTAGTTATGATATAGGTGAGTAGTATGTAGTAAGTATGATGTTAAGCTGACATACTAGGTAGTATAAGTTATGTTATAGTGATAGTAGGGATGTATTAGCATGTGGGCTATTATATTGTGAGTAAACTGAGATATGAAGCGGATGTATCTATTGGGTACTTCTGTGACTGTGTGTGGGTGTGATTGGATAGACGTGGATATTGTATGTGAGTATGATTGTTATAGATAGTAGATGTGGCATAGTATGTATAGTGTGTATAATTAATGAGTGAGCTTGTAGTGATGAGGTCTTATGATCTATAATATATATTGAGTAGTATGGATATTATGGATGATTATAGTATATATAGGTGTGGTTAAGTAGTTGCTATTATAGGTTATAGTATAGTATTATATATATAAAAAAAAGAACAAAGTATGACTAGTATATGTAGGTTATATAGTAGGATTAGTAGTGTATTATAGTATGTAGATATATACTTGAGTTAGTGGTAGGAGTGATATATATCTATTAGCTATCAGATGGTAGGTGAGATATAGTGATTTATAGCGGTAGTGAGTGTTAGATAGGGGATTGGAGTTGCAGTAGTATAAGTATTATATTCGATATATATATATTATATATTATATATATATATATATATATATATATATATATATTATATAGTATATGATATATATATATATATATAATATATATATATATATATATATATATATAATATATATATATATATATGATATATATATATATATATATATATATGAACAGTTTGGAAGGAGGATGAATGAGGACATACAAGGGAATAGGAAGCTCTTCTGGAAAGAAGCGCGAAAGGTTAAGAATGAAAATATGGGAAATCTGCTTAGAATAATGAAAAGGGAATGTGCTTTTGTAACTGATGAAAATGGATGTGAGGGGAGTGTGGGAAAGAACACTTCGAAAATCTTGCACAATATTAACAGTAATGAGAGTGTTAGTGAATGTGTGTGGTTTTGATGGTGCAAGAAGGAATAGGTATTTTGGGGATGAGGTTATTAGCAAGGGGAGGTTAATGGTAGAGTGAGGAAAAGTTGAAGAATGGTAAATCTGCAGGTATAGAATGAAATTACTAGTGAAAAATGATCAAGAGCGGAGGCGAGATGGTGATTGATTGGATTTGGAAGTTGTGTAATAAAGCTTTTATGGAGGGTATAGTTCCAAGGGATTGGAGGAGAGCGGTAATAGTACCCTTATATAAGGGTAAGGGAGAAAAGGGGAACTGTAGAAATTATAGGGGAATAAGTTTATTGAGTGTTGTAGGGAAGGTATATGCTGGTATTTTGGTCGAAAGTTATAGAATGTATCTAAAGAAAGAAAAAAAGTAATACTATAAGAGAGAAGGGGGATGACGGTGGAAAATATTTGAAAGAGGAAGATCATAGAATTAAACAGAAACGTAATAAATAAAGGAGGCTTAGATGGTATAAAAATATTATAATCTATAGTCTATAGACTATAGATTTTAATATTGAAGATGACAGAAGTTTGTGGCAAGTATTTTAAAAGGTAATGAAAATAGGTCGTGTATATGTGAAATTAGGTAACATGTTTATTTCAAAAAAATCTGGTGGTAATTAATGATGAGTAATTTGAAAAAGAGTCGTATGAAAGTTGAAGATGATGATTTTTTTTTAAATCTTCAATTTCCATGTGAAACACCTTAATGGAATTAATATATTTTCAGACTTAAAAATAAAAGTATTTAAGCTTTCAAGTTCTTCCTGTTAATGTTAGGTTTACATTTGACAATATTTTTAATGATCTGCGACAATTGACTAATGAATACCAAAATGTTAGTGGTAATAGTGATGGTGATGGTAGTGATAGTGATGGTGATAATACTAATAATAATAACCCCTCCTTGAATAGGGATCTACCCGTGATTGGTGGTGACATTTGTAAATAAATAAATATATCCTGGATCGTCCCATTAAATTTTAAATACTCTTTCCGTGTTTAGCAATAGTCCTTCTCGCTACAAACAAGCCCCCATCTTCCCTTTCATATGTAACTCTGGCCTCAGTCTTATATTTCACAAATTTAATGTTATTCCTTCTAAACTTATTTTCTAAAGCATTAAGTAATCTAGTTTAAAGGCTTTGATTATCATCCAAGCTAATTATTCTTGCAATAATACCTGCTTAGTCATTGAAGACGTTTCAGTGTCTCCTGAAAAATAGGGGCCTAATCGTTGATGAGATGAGCAGATTCATTCCAATCTTCGTTTCAATATTCCTTTCTCCAAAATCCATGGTTCGATAGCGGTTGTTCGCCTACCATTCAGGATAGAAGCAATGATTCCCTGGAATGGAAGGCTCTCGTTTTCCTTCAATCATATTAGTAGTATATGGGTCAAGATCAACAAGTGACTAAATTGTCACCCAGCTAGCTACTACCACAGGGTGACAGAACTGTCGCCCACGACATTTCGGCTTTTGCTCTGACCAGAGGGTATATTCTCTTCGACTGAGTCCGATTTTGGGACCATAGATTCTAAAATTTGAGGTTTCGAACCCCAATTTGGGGCTCGGACCCATATTTTCCGTCGTTTCACTTGTTATTCTGCAGCATCAAATTTTCAAGCTTGACGTGCCAAGGTTAGGGTTTCTAAAGTCAGCTAAACCGTTTTCAGAGGCTCTAGAGCTTTTGAACGGCAGAAAATTTTAGTCATATCGGCAGTTGACTTGAAAATTTTCATCACCTCGTTGGATTTTGGCACTTGAGGCGTCAAATTAGTGGTTTCCAATGTCTGGGAATGCGTTTCTGAGGTCAGCGACACGATTTGAGCTCACGATCGCCCGCATTTGATCAAGTCATGTCAACTCCCCGGAGGAGTTTGGGGATTTTGCCAGTGACAACACTGCACGTAAGTGACAAAAGGACTGAGAACCAAGATTTCGGATCTTCAGACCGGCAGGAAATCCAAGTCATGTTGGCACTTCACTTTGGAATTTCCCCTAATATCGTTAGATTTTAAATCTTGATGTGTCAAAGTATAGGTTTCTAAGGTCGGTGAGGCCGTCTATGAAATTTGGAAGACCATTTTCTGAGTTTTTGAACCTGAACTTAGTGAGCCTAACCCTAATTTTTTTTCTTGCAGCAGCTATACGAAAAATGAGCAGCCGTAGTTTCTATCTGGGAGTCTTGAGTTACTGATGAGGATAACAGATAATTATATTCTGAAATATACATTTCAAACTACGATTATTCTATATTAGGAAAGACAAAATCCGTTGTGAAATATAATATGCAAGAAACATCAAGTTGACAGTAAGTGCAAATTGGTAAAAATTTAGTTTTTAAAGCTGAATTACGTAACTTCACTAACCTGAATCTGTAGTGCTCGAAAGTTGCTTCCTCTCCTTTTTAATTCCTTTGCTAATCGTTCAGCCTTCCGTATTTCTGCGGCTGTTACCTTCTTATCTAAATCCCACATGCAACTAACACGTCCTTTTGTTCCTTTGTGCTCCATATGTATAAAACTCTCTCTATCTTCCTCTATTTTGATCATTCCTTTGATTTGCATAGCATATAGTCCAGAAATATCTGAAGGAAAAGAACTAACATTCTTTTCCTTTTGTTACATAATTCACTCTTTCTTTTCTTTTTTTTTTGCGGTGATATTTGTATAACTTTTTACATTTCTTGATGCCGTCCGAAGGATCTTGCGTTGGTATACGTGCCTTTCTCCAGAACAATAAACATTCATCAATTTCAAGAGATGCCGCCCTATCGTGTATATTTAAATTTACTCTATGCAAGTTTTATATAAATGAAGGACACGTAAAAACATCTCCTCGAGTGGGGAGTTACTTCCAGTTTATGATTTCTAACATTGACCGCGATGAAAGCAAAACAGTTCTTTTCGGAGTTACCCGCAATTTTATTTAAATAAACCCCTATAAGATGAGTATAAGACACACATGTCACATTATGTACAAGCGAAATTAAATCTAATACCACTCTGTATCTCTGTGGCAGTGTGACACTTCATCTGAGCAGGAAATTCTACGTATAACCAAGGTATAACATGCACGTAACTAACGCCACCCGAGGCAGCAATAACTAACTGTTGCACAGTTAATATCTTTGAAAAAGCCTATTGTCACAACATTGCAACTTTTGAAGCAAGTGGGGCACTGCATCCATGGTTGCTGCTGAAATTATGGTTTCCAGACTTTAGAAATGGAATACATTTAAGAATGGTTTTTGGACCAATCTACGAGGTGGTCTTCTATATAAATACAAATAGCTTCAAACAATTAAGGAAATAATCTAATATATATAATAATATAATATATATTACATATATATTATAGTATATTATATATATATATATTATATTATATATATCATATATATACTATTTAGTATGATATATATAAGTAATAATAACTGATATATATTAATATATATAGGTAGTATTAATATATATTATATATATATATATATATAATAATATATATTATATATATATATATATATATACTATATATATATATAGTATATATATCGAATTTGGAATTAGAAATTAGGAACCCAAAGTCTCATGTGGTCCGCTAATATATATTTATAATATATGAATATATATTGATTATAATATTTATATATATAGTATATATATCATAATATATATATCTAAACTATATATATATATATATATATAATAGTACTGAAAAATATATAGAATATATTTATATATATATATATATAGATTACATTATATAATTATACTATATATATATATATAATATATATATAATATATATATATAGTATTATATATATATATATAAGATATATCATATATTATATATATATACTATATATATAGTATATATTAATATATATAATATAATATTATACTATAATATATGATTATGCTATATGATATTATTATATAGCAATATACTATATATATATTATTATTATATATAATATATATATATATATTATAGTATATATATATTATATATATATATAAATATATAATATATATATATATATATATATATATGGCAATTATTGGCGAGGCAAATTGGGAAACGCTAGAGTTGTTAAATCAAAGATGGCAGTTCTTGGGGGATAAATGAAACTACCTAAAGGAGTCAAGTAATGCTTTAGCTAAATTAAATAATAATAATAATAATATAATAATAATAATAATAATAATAATAATAATAATAATAATAATAATCAATAATAATAATAATTAACTAATTTTTATTTATTTTTATTATTATTATTATTATTATTATATTATTATTTATTATTCTATTAATTCATCTATTATTATTATTATTATTATTATTATTATTATTATTATTATTATTATTATTATTATTATTATTATTGAAAATATTTAATACAAAATATACTGTCATTTTCTAAATAGTTATGAGTCACGATTCTTACGAGTGTGATATTTGTACACTTACCTAGTTTTTTTTCTGCCTCCTTGCCAAAATAATTTATTTATTTTGAGATTCATCCTAGTATAAACCAATATCGAATTGATAATAAATAAAAAATGAGATTTTAAAGCATTTTAAGCAGCCAAATTTACATTGCCCTATTTAGAGAAACAAGAAAGAATAGTAGTCATTGCAAGGCCACTATCATATTATTAATTGATTAATTGATGTTGAGTGAGATCACCTATTCAAATTTAAAACTGATAATTAGGACGGATAATTAAAGAACGAAGTGGCAGTTAGAAGATCGTAAATGAAAAGCAGAAAAATTTTAAAAAGAAACAATGGCCGTCAATAATTTTTAGACCGGATTTCTAGAAATCAGAAAGAATGAAAAAGGGAGAAGGATAAATCCCGATAGAGAGGTTAAAAAATCAGATCCATCAGTGAAACAAATCTCTGTAAAAGAAAAGGAAGAACGAGAGAGAAAGAGAGAGAGAGAGAGAGAGAGAGAGAGAGAAGAGAGAGAGAGAGAGAGAGAGAGAGAGAGAGAGAGAGAGAGAGAGAGAGAGATAGAGAGAGAAGAAGAGAAAGAGAGAGAGAGAGAGAGAGAGAGAGAGAGAGAGAGAGAGAGAGAGAGAGAGAGAGAGAGAGAGAGACTAGTAGAGTAGTATTCCTTACGGAAGGCATATAATTTATCTGAGATATAAATTAAAGAGTTTCCAGATATTCATGGTAAGGGCAGATTACAAAACATTCTTTACTGGCTGAATTAGCCCACTCTTCCAGCAGGAGGAAAAGGTTGAAGTTGAAAGGCAGAAACCAAATAGCATACTAAGACAGAACGCAAACTTTGTAGCATAAGTTTTGAGGGCCACAAGAAGGATACCGTGAAGATCCTACTCCTTTGTGCTAAACTTAGAGAAGGCAGAAATAACATGCTAAAAAGAAAATATAATGTTAAACATAAATGAAATAGAGAGAGGTGGGGGAGTAATAGCTCCGAAATCGTCAAGAGGTAAAGAGTTGAGGGAAGAGATCAGCTTAAGCAAAAGGTAAGACAGCAGTACTGCTGTCAAAAGATAAATTAGGTGGAAAAAAGGAAGATGCAAAGTTAAAGTTATCATTTTTTTTGTAAGCGTGAGATAGAGGAACCAAAAATTTGTTACACTTCCTACGTAGAACTGAGATTTTAATAACTCCAAGACAAAATTTTGCGTGATTACTTGTTGAAATGAAAGAAGCACGAGTTTCTAGAGCTTGAGGGTGACTCTAATTTCTGAGGGCAGCATTGCGGTAGCAAATAGCCGGAGAATAAGCAAGATTTATTTAATTTGTAGAGAAAGAAAATGGAATGTGCATCTCAGTGCCAGTGAAAAACACCTCGGTCTTGTGTTCTGCACAGTTCTAGGGAGATATCTCTCTGAATCAGTAATCATTCCATATTAAATCAAAAGAGTACGACCGCAAGTCCGACCAGTTTGCAGCTCCAAAGCAGCGAAAATATCTCCAAACCAATGGCAAGTGCCGTTCCTTCAAAGGATTTGAAGAAAGAGAACATGATAAAGAGATTTGAACGTGATTGGAAGAATCCAAAAATAGAATGATTTCAATACTGCATGAAGAAGAATAAGAAATAAGAAGAAGATCTAACATATTGAGCTGAACTCCATAACGTTTAGAGGTATAGTTAAAGAGTTGCAGCATCTGCTCAAGAACTAGAGGAAGCTTCTGGTGACCAAATCTTTTAAAATAAAGACTTCTGAGAACGGAGAAGAAGAGTGAGAATGTGTTATTTTTTGTGATTTAAATAGCCAAAACACTGAAGATATCTGTAGAATTAGTAGTTGAACAGATGGACAGAACAAATAGATTTAGCTGTAGCTTGGCAATAAACTAAGCCATAAATTATAAAATACAGAAGCCTCCAAATTAGAAATAAGAAAACATATATTGTTGTGTACAATGCCTAATATCCGCCATTGACTGAAAAATTAAGAATGAAGACAGTAAGACTAATAAAGTAAACATGAGTTTCTTTGAAGAATAAGAGATGATGTTTACAAGGAAAAAGGTAGTGTTCAAAAAATTAAAAACTAGGATATACCGCGAATGTTGAAAACAAAGTAGAAAAAGAACCGTGAACAAGGGAAGTCAAAAAAGTCTTGACAGCACAAATCTCATCACCATAAGCCTTCAATTTCCATAATAAATTGGGAGAGATGGGTGTAAGAGGCTATTATTGGAAGCCGCAGATCTTGGTCTACCCGAGGCAAATTTTAAGTGTCTTTTTAAAAACTATTGCCAAAGAATTTGTGATTATATGTAATATTGCGCGTGGGGTGTTGTAAAAGAGATATCTACTGAACAAGCTTATATGCACTCTTGGATAAGAAAGTGAAGAAAAGATGTGAAAGGAACAAACCTTTGAGCAAAAGAATATAGTGGGACGTTTTTGCACATCTTAACACTCCATATGCTCAATTTACAGTAATTTCATTGTTTTGGAACATTGCCTTTTCTAGAACCTCTTGCTTAGGTTGGATATCATTTTCAATAATTCACTTCTGACCGGATATTTCAATAAAGAGTTGAATTTTTTTTTCTTTAAAATTTTGAATATTTAGTTTTATACGTAATATTTCATTTATCAGGGTTAGAGAGATATTTAACTTTAATTTCGTGTATAATTGTAAGAACTAGTTGTGTATACTGATAAATTGAAAGAATAATTAGGATTTTTTTCTTTATTTTTACTGAAAGATTCTTTGAACATATCTTTTAGATCTTTAAGAATGAATATTAATATTTTACACATGTAATTTCATAAAAAAAAATAATCCATTAACTAGGTTAAGAAAGAGATATTAAACTTTAATTTCGAATTTAACTGTAAGAAGTAGTTATATACACTGATATAGTGGATGAATAATTCTGATCATTTCTTTGTTTTAACTGAAAGATTTTTTGAATAAATCTTGTAGAGAGTAGATCTTTAAGAATGAATATTAAATTGACTAATTTATTAAGTTGTCAAGTGTATTCACAAAATTTGGTTCAAAATTAAAATAATTTCTGATTTTACAGGTGAAAGTCTGCTTGAAAATTTGTTTTTGAGCTGTAGATGTTGCCAGCTTGGTTAAACATACTCTCAATGAAGACACTAGGTTTAAAGAATCATAAGTATTTTCTGGCAAGGTCAGAAGGTTCATAAATTTAAGATACTTAGTCGCTGTACTTTTGAACTAAGAGAGTAGATATATATGTATGAATGCATTTATAGTAAAAAATATTTTATATAATTTTCATGTTGGGATGAAAGATAAGAATACTGCTCTGGCTATCCGGATATCCGACACGAGCGAATTATCGGGACTCCGGCTTTCTGGAAAATTTACGGTTTTATTATTTAAGACTAAAAAAAATTCAATATAAATAATTATTTCAAAATTTTTGCTAAATTTTAATCTATTTATCCCGTGAGTCGTTAAATCATTTGTACAAAAATTAAAAATTATACTTACCAAAGGTCACGTTACGTTACATTACGTTACTCACACTTACGTTAAAATTACGTTACGTTAAATTACGTTTCATTAAATTACGTTACATTAAAGTTACATCACTTACGTTAAAATTTGCAATAAATTCACATTCATAGTTCATAATAGTATATCAATGTTTTTTTCAACGTTTTCAGAGTTGGGTTATGGCACTTAATCTTGTTACCGGAAGAGAAGAAAAATACTTCAAGAGAGCGAATGAATTTCTTCCAGAACGCTGGATGAGAGACAGGCCTTTGGGACCTATTCATCCATATGCAGCTCTTCCTTTTTCCCACGGGACCAGAATGTGTATTGGAAGGAGAATCGCCGAGCAAGAAATGTACAAGTTTATAGCCAGGGTAATAAACGATCTTAAGTAGGCAATAATTTTACAAATTTCAGAGAAATAGTTAATTATATCTTTTAAAATTATTTGTAATGCACATTTTATGATTTTATGACTATATCATATATATATAGTATATATATATATATTATATAACATATAATATTTAATAACTATATAGATATAACTATATAATAATTATATATAAGAATATATATATTAGAGGTAGTATATGAAATATATAGTAATCTATAAAAAAATAATAACAACTATATTATTATTCATTATAATACTAATAATAAATATATTAATAAATAATATAAAGTGTTATATATATTATATATATATACGCAAAAAATAGTAACTATTACTTAAATATAAATATCCATATATATATTAATAATATATAATATTATATATGTATATATATAAGGTATAATTATATAGTAATTAATATAATTACTAATATATATATATATAATATATATATATATATATACATAATATATATATATACAGGAAAAGTTACTTAACGCCCAGACGGAAGGGAGCTCGGATAAAAAAAAAATTTTCACACGTAGAGATATAAACATAAATAGAGAGAAAGAAGATATCGAAATGAAAAAAAATTTCCTGCACCTGACCTGAGCCTGCCTAACTAGACCTAACTAACCTAACCTAACCTATATTTAGCCTATACCTAACCTAACCTAATTTCGCCCCTTGGGAGGCTAAACCTAAAAAAAAAAAAAAAAATCATTTCGAACCTAGAACATCTATTTATATATGGTATCATAAGATGCTACCTTGTGAAAATTTCTTTTTGATCTGAGCTCCCGTTTCGTGTGGGCGTTAAGTAACGTTGTCCATATATACATATAAGTATATATATATATATATACTATGTATATATAACTACTATATATATATATATATTATTATACATATATATTATATATATATATTAGTAATAAGTATATATCTATTATATTATTGTTGCTATATATAGTTGCTATATATTTTATAATATATTGATATATATATACTATATATACTATATTATAATATATATTTTATACTATGTTAGTATATATATATAAGTAATATAATATATGATATCTACTATAATATATAGCGGTATATTATATATAAAGGAGGGGTCGTACTCACAGGAAATGGATGATAAAGAGTAAGGTAATGGTGGTAGGCTGGAGGAGAGTCAAGTGGTGAAAAGTCATGTTGGATGTATCGACGCAATGTGAACAAGTTTCTTGAGTTTTAATATTTGGCTATAATGTTGGATGAATAGGGAACGGATGATGCAGAAGGAAAGTCGTGAAGTGGTAAGGTAGGAAGAGTGGCTGGTTCCATCCACTACCAGCCTGCATGTGAAAGGACTTAATAAGTCTTCGAGTGCGCTAGGAGTTTGGCATGATGTTAATGTTGCTAACCAGTAATGTAAATGATTAACTGTATAGCGTAGTTAACTATAGTGCCTGAAACTAAGCCAATATAGACTCTAAGGTAAAAGTTTGCATATGGATGGATAATTTGGAGACACGCATTGAGGGTGAGAAGATATTGCATAAAATGAAGTGAATGAAGTGTGTTAGGGTGAGTTGTGTGGATTGTATAAGGCCGTGAGTGTGAGAGATACAATGAGAGATGCAGAGTGCACTACGATGGGTTTTGGTAATATGAAAAAGGATGGTGATAGCTTGGTTTGTTAATGGATGTATAGTGTTGGTTTTTGCTTTGAAATCGTCCTATGGTTTGGCGAGACTCAAAGAAAAGTAGGTATGTCTGGAAGGACAGGAATGTAAGTTTGTAGAGGCCAAGATAAAGGTTTATAATAGGGAGTGAATGGAAAGGGTTTGTGAGGGGGTAATGGTTGTGAGCCTGGCAGAGAGGATAAACCGTTGCATTGACTAGATACTACATTGAGGTTCCAGAGGACTGTAAACTGCATACGTTGTTCTTATTTATAAAAATGGTAATAAAGAAGATTTTGGAAATTATAAGTCAGTTAGCTTATCATTTCTAATTGTAAAAGTTTTTGAAAATTTACTGAAAGATCATATAAAAAAATATTTGGATGATAACAAGATATGTGACTCCCAACATGGTTTTAGAAAGGGTTTATCGTGTCAGACAAACCTTTTAGAACTTATGGAATACATTACTGACTGCATTGACCGAGGAAACTCAATTGATGTTATATATTTAGATTAGCAAATCATTTGAATAGGTGGCCCACATTAAACTGATACAAAAGTTGTCACAATTTAGTATAGGTGGAGAGGTGCATGGTTGGATTAAAGAATGGTTGAGGAATAGAAGGCAGTGTGTATTCCTGAATGGCAGTAGGTCATCATAGGGAATAGTGAAGAGTGGTGTTTCACAAGGTTCAGTGCTGGTGGCATTATTGTTCCTTATATATGAATGATTTAGACTAGGGACTTAAGTATAAGGTTTTAAGGTTTGCAGATGATACCAAAGTGGCTACCTCAGTAAGGAATAATGATGGTGGTATAGTTTCAAAATCATCTTGATAGACTTCTTGAATGGGCAAAATGGTACCAATGAATTTTATAGTAAAACGAGTAAGATCCTTCATGTAGGTTACTCGAATGAAATATTTAACTATGATATGAATAGTAATTGGCTGGAGTCTATGGACCAAGAAAAATATCTGTGTGTGATTATTATCAGTAATATGAGGGTAGCTAATCAATGTTTGGAAGCAAAGAATAGATATATTAAGATGCTAGGTATAATAAATCGCCCTGTCGTTTTCTAGAGCAAGGAGGTTATAAATAAGCCTAATAATAGCTATGTTAAACAAGTATTAGAGCATTGTACATAAATTAAGACTACTTATTTAAGAAAATACATAGATATCATGGAGAGAGTGCAATGCACAGCACAATAATGATTTCAGGATTTGAGGGTAAGAGCAAAAAGAAGAGTCTGATGGAGTAAGGAATGCTTTCTGATGGCAAACGAATTTCTTGAGGTAATATGATAAGTCTACAAAATAATTACATCTCTTGATAATACTGAGATTAATAATGGTGATCAAGGAGCATGATAATAAAATTAAAAAGAAGGAATGCTATCTTGATGTAAAAAATATTCATTCAGTAATAGGGTTTCTAATTTTTGGAATAGTTTGACGAAAGATTTTGATTTCGGCACACTTGCAAGATTTAAGAAAGGATTAAACGAGTATATGATGGTATCGTGTATCAATTGGGCCATCTCCTGACTAGCATAAGGGTCTGGTAGTGGCGGGTGGACAGGGTAACTGGTGTAAGTGTGTTGTAGAATTAACTCTGCTAGTATTTCTTTGGGGGGATTATTGGTGCGTGGTTTGTGCTCATGTTGCAAATTAATTGCGGGTTAGTGTTTCGAGAAATATAAGTCTAGTAAAGAGTGCAAAGCAGTGGTGGATAAAGTAAATTTAAGACACGCGCATTCGAACAGGAGAGTGAAAATTGTATTCAGCACACATAGATTTATTTCACATGACTTATCGGCTTAATTGAACGGGTTTGTGAAGTTGGTTGATCGTCTATCGCACAAAGATTCTATCTAATAAAGTGATTGTGCTCATTGTATAATTGGAATGTAGCTTACATTTTGCATTTGTTTTAGAGAATGGTGTGTAAATTATTAAGTAAACTTAGGGGTGCAGTTAAAAGTGCCATCTTTTTCAATGTTTCAATTCATAACAGTATGATGGTGTAGTATGCTTCGATCTTATATAGTATAGTAAAGCGTTCAATGTTGGTTAAGTTGCTACTTGATAGAAAATTAACTAACTTAAAACTTAAAATGGGACGGTTCTTTGAGGTAGGAAAAGAGATGAAACCCTACTGTCATCTATTATTTGTTATCAGTGTTCTAATGATTATCACTGCTGTTGCGCGAGCTGCGCGGACGGACAACGTGTAAGAAAGGAGATAATGTATAAGAAGAAAGGGGTAAAAGAATCCACTTGCAGATACGAAGATTTTGAAGGTACTGATTATACAGAAGAGACTGAAGATGTGAATTTTTAAAAACAGCACTGAAATCGGTCGAGTAACAAGAATGGAGTTTAGTAAGGTGCTTCTGATGTCTCCTTATTCGATCGAGGCAAATGGCAGGGAGGATGTTTTCAACTCCTCATAGTGACGCCTAACTTCGGACGATATATGGGAGGAACATATACTGTCTCAATGCGATGAAAAATCTGACCCTTTTATGCATTACTTTTGCAAAAGATTCATTATTAATCAAAGTAAGGAATGAAAATTCTTTAAAAGGAGAATGACACTTGAATGATACGAAAACGTATTTAAATAAAAGTTGGAGAAATGACCGAACAACTTAGAATTCAAGCAGGAGCCTGAAGGTTCGTAGTGGAATTTAAAAAGTTGAAGGGCATGATCCAATATTTGGCTCGTGCTACGCCCAATTTCACCCCCCTAAAACATCGGAGGCATAAAAATTCGGAATTTTTCAAACCGATTTCGACTACATAAACGACTAAACTGTAAGCTTTTTTTTACGCCTCTAAAACGTTTTTTTGGGTTTTTTCTGTGAGCTGAAGTCATTCTTTGCAAAATTTTTCAACATACCCCATGTTTTTGTTGACATTTTTTCGCATCAAAGCTTCCCAGCATTTTTTTCGAATGGACTTCAACTTGAAATAATCCATAGATGGGTCCATTACCGTAAATACGTTCACATATGAACTTTTGTCAATTTATTTGAGTTTTCGTGCTCAGCGTTGTCAAATTTCAAGTGACCCAACTTTATTTTTGGTTTATAAAATGAAAATTGCGATAATTTTTTTCCTGTTTTATAGGGCGAAGTGAATAAAATTTTCAGGGCAGTAGTCGGGGAGAGGCACAATTTTTTACTTTATAATAATAATTTTTCTTTGTATATGCATATATGTTTTTTTATTTCCACTGGACAAATTTTCCCAAAAATGAAAATTTAAAAATTTCTGTCTTATAAATTTTCTTTTGAGTATACGAAAAAATTATCTAAGTAAAAAAGATGCATCTTGCCCGACTCTACAAGCCCTTAAAATTTGATGTTAATCGGACAAATATAAAAAAATATCCCTTTTTACATAGCTCCCAATATATCACTTTTTTCAAACATTTGAATTTTGGAAGAGTGAAAAAATAATAATATATTTTTTTCTAAACTCATCGATTACAACATCAATTTCAAGGGCTTTAATTCCTATGAAATATCGGTAGTTTACAATAATTTTTTTTGTATACTCTAAAGAATTTTTAATAAATTTTCAAAAAAAATTTTTTTTTAAATTTGATCCATGAAAAAATCCAAAACTATTGCATATACAAAGCAATTATCTAAGTAAAAATGTGCCTCTTCTCCGACTATATATGTCTTGAAAATATCATCCACTTCGCCCGAACAGGAAAAAATTTATCGCAATTTTTCATTTAAGAATCCAAAAAAACTGGGTTTGGAATTTGAACAACGCTGAACACAAAAGTGAAAAAAAATCGAAAACTTTCTATGTGAATATTGTAGGTAAATGACCCATCTATGCATATTTCAAGTTTGAAGTCATTTCGAAAAAAATTCTGGAAGTTGATTCGAAAAATGTCAAAAACATGGGTTTTAAAAAATTGAAAATTCTGAAAGAATGACTACAATCACAGAAAAACACCAGAAAACAACGTTTTAGAGAGCAATAAAAGCTACAAATTTGTGTTTATATAGTCAAAATCGGCTGAAAATTCCGAATTTTATGTCCATTTTTAATGAGGGTGAAAATTGGGCTCAACCCTTAGCCAAATATTGGATCTAGCCCTTCATGAAGGTCACAATCCACAAACAAATTAAAATGGTGCAAAGAAATATATATGTACCATGGAGAAGAGTTGATATATAAGCTGCTCAAAGGTCTGTTGAAATTCAAGACGAAAAAGAGATAAAACAGAAAAATAAATGCAGTGAGTTTGCCGTTTTAAAAATGGACAAAAGATGAAGGCCGGAAAAAAATATTTGAGAATCAGAGAGGGTTCACCATTTTATAGAGATCCAGGGTTATCCATTTGTATAGCTGGTAAAATACAGAGTTTTTTTTATAATAAAGAATGGTACAGCTATATTCTATTACCTTTATATAACTTATTCACAGAATTTAATTTGATAAAAACACCTTATTTTTAGGCATTTCGCGAAACGTTATGCAATAAATACCTATACTAGTTCATGACCTGCAGTAGATAAGACTGATGTACGAATTTAATGAATAGGTTACGACAGCAAGAATTGTACGCTAACCCCTTACCATCGCTTCAGTAAACTTAAAAATGTGTCCAGTTTTATGAT
>JABUQX010049767.1:5000-7500 GCA_015478945.1 Trachelipus rathkii | reverse complement strand
CCTTGTCTTAAGCCTTAAGCTCTTAAGCCTTAAGTCTTTCAAGCCCTAGTTCTAGTCTAAGCCTTAAGCCTTAAGCCTTAAGTCTTAAGTCTTAAGCCCTAAGCCTTAAGCTCCATGTTATGTCATGTCATGTTACGTTATGGTTATAAGAAAGGCCATGTCAAGTGTTAAGTGTTATGTTATGCAGTATATAAGTTATGTTATGTTATGTTATGTTATATTATGTTTATATTATGTTATGTTATGTTATGTTATGTTATATGTTAAGGTTATGTTATGTTATACATGTCATGTCAAGCTCATGTTGTGCTCTTATGCCTTATGTTAAGTGTTATATTGGGCTTCCTAAGGTTGCTGTCAAGCCCAGTTTCCTAAGCCCTAAGCCTTAAGCTCAGTCTTAAGTCTTCAAGTTCTAAGTCTTAAGCCTTATCTTATTTCCTTAAGCCCTATTCTAAGCCCTGGTCTAAGTCTTAAGTCTAAGCCTTGTCTTAAGCCTTAAGTCTAGTTCTAAGTCTTAAGCCCTAAGCCTGAGTCTTAAGTCTTAAGTCTATCTTGTCTTAAGCTCCTAGTCTAAGTCTTTAAGCCTTTATCTATTCAAGTCTTAAGTCTTAAGTCTAGTCTTAAGCCCTTAGTTCCTAGTTCTTAAGCCCTTAGTCTTTGCCCTGTCTCTTAGTCTTAAGTCTTAAGCCCTAAGTCTAAGTCTGTTTCTAGTCTAAGTCTGTCCTAAGCCCTAAGTCTTAAGTCTTAAGCCTTAAGTCTTAGTCTTGTCTTAAGCCCTAAGTCTAAGTCTTAAGCCCTAAGTCTGTTTTAAGTCTTGTTCTAAGTCTAAGCCTTGTCTTAGTTCAAGTCTCTAAGCCCAAGCCCTATTCAGTTCACCCTATCTTGTCTTAGTCTTAAGCCTTAAGCCCTAAGTCTTAAGCCTTAAGCCTAAGCTCCTAAGTCTTAAGTCTTGAGTCTATCTTAAGTCTAAGCCTTGAAGTCTTGAAGTCTTATCTGTCTAAGTCTCAGTCTTGTCTAAGTCTGTCTAAGCCTTAAGTCTTGTCTTAAGCCTTAGTCTTAAGTCTGCTCCTAAGTCTTGAAGTCTTAAGTCTAAGTCTAAGTCTTAAGCCTTAAGTCTTAAGCCTTAAGCCTTAAGCTTCCTAGTCTTAAGTCTTAAGCCTTAAGCCCAAGCCCAAGCCCGCTGCCATGTCATGTCATGCCATGCCATGTTATGTTACAATATGTTATGTTATGTTAAGGCACATATTACATATGTTATGTTGCTGTTATTATAAGCTACAGTGGTGTTATGTTAAGTGTTAAGTTAGTTAAGTTTTGTGGGATTCGTTAGAGAAAGTCTAAATAACCAGATTTTTTTTTTTTTATAAATGTCGACCCAATTTCCTGTCGACCATTTGGGTATAGGTCCCGGCGCATGAGATGAAACATTGCGCATAAAGCCGAACTTCTCCATGTCACTGCGATGTTGGATGGTTGCCAAATCAAGATTTACATATGACGACCTCAAGCAACTACGAACCAGGGGTCTTCATTGAATCTATTCTTGATATTGTTTCGTAACCATATTTGTAAAAAAAAAATTATAAAAACAAAAATTAATTAATTAATAGAATTCTCACAAACTTAAGTTTATATATATATATATATATATATATATATATATATATATATATATATATATATATATATATATATATATATATATATATATATATATATATATATATATATATATATATATATTATTATACATATATATATATATATATATATGTAGCACTCCATTATAACTATACAAAATTTAATTTATAATTAATTATGCTAAGATTTGTGCGAGCAAAATTTTAGCATAAGTCAAAGTGAAAATATATATAAACTCGTCCTTTTGAGATACTCTTCAGTCAGATAAAGTCAGATCAAATTATTAAGAATCAGAAGAAAATCTCACTCAAGATACTCTCTCCAGAAATCCTCCCGGCAAGAGAGATAAACTTCAAGGAAAAGGCTGTGACTCGAATTTCGATCACAAACACAAATCCTCGCACAAAAAAGGGTGGAAAACGCGCTGGAAAGGGCTGTGACTACCAATTCGCCTAAGAAGAGAGTGATCTCAACAGAAGGGACTTTATTACTTCTACTTTTTATTAAATATCTCTTCATAAAGGAATAAAAATACTATTTCAAATATGGATTTTAAATTACCATCCTTTCTTATATAGGGTGCTTGCTCATAACCTAAGCCACCAACTTAGCAAGTTTTACCCTATATAATTGGTGAACCCGGAGTAGAACACCCAGAACTTCAATCAATGCCTTCTGATTACTAAAGAAAAACAAAAAAAAATGAAGAAAAAGAAAACTAAAAAATAACTAAAATTCCCTATCAGAACACTCTAAGAAAATGACTCAAGCAAACGAACATTATCGATACGAACTTCAATTTTCATTTTTAATTAATTTTGGATTATGGTCTTCATCTTTTCACAACTATCACAGTTCG
>JABUQX010049766.1:15000-43877 GCA_015478945.1 Trachelipus rathkii | reverse complement strand
ATTGGAAAACTGTACACGAGAGGCAACTCTAGATACAAACGAGGGAGCACATTTGAAATGAGTGGAGGAATGGAGGGTTGAGTCATCGGTATAAGAGTGATCAGAGTTAGAAGCCCAGCTAAGAAGATTGTTGATGAAAGTAGGAATAAAGTTGGAGATAAAACAGAACTCTGAGAAACACCACAATTAATAAGAAAGGAGAAAGAGGTTGCTCCATCAACAAGAGCTGAAATAGAACAATCTGAAAGAAAACTAGACAAGAGTAAGCAAAGCGAAGGAGGAAATCCAAAGGAAGGTAGCTTAGAGAGTAGCGACGAGTGCCATACCCTGTCAAAAGCCTTAGATATGTCAAGCGCTACCACACAAGACTCCTCATAGTCCCTAAGGGCAGAAGACCATAGATTAGTGATATATATATTATATATAATATATAAAGAAGAATATATATATATATATATATATATATATATATATATATATATATATATATATATATATATATATATATATATATATATAATTTTTAATAAACGTGTAAATCTGATTACGCGAGCCACATTAGAACGGTACGCGTGCAGCACTTGCTCGCGAGCTACTGGTTAGGCACCGCTGTTCTAGAGCATTATTATTATTATTATTATTATTATTATTATTATTATTATTATTATTATTATTATTATTTTCTTGTCATTGTACTTATTTTTCTTTTTTTATTCTTGTTCTTATCTTTACTTTTATTATTATTATTATTATTATTATTATTATTATTATTATTATTATTACTACTATTATTATTATTATTATTATTATTATTATTATTATTATTATTATTATTATTATTATTATTATTATTATTATTATTATTATTATTATTATTATTATTATTATTATTCAATTTTGTGTACCACGTTCATCTTACCCATCCTTTCCCCAGTTTATATCCCTTCTCCGGTTTCTGTAAGTCCTACCCTTCGTATTCCTGATCTCTCTTCAGAGAGTCTCCCAAATCTCCTGAATCCTTTTAGCTATCCAGCTGTTGTATCTGTGTGTATCATATGCCCATCTTGCCCTTCTTCCTTCGTGAGTAAGGGTACAGGTCAAAGCAGTTATTCTCGCCTTTCTCCGATCGGAATGTTGTTGGGGACCCAAACCTTGCCTAACCACTGAGGGAGGCTGTTCTCTTGCACTTGGGTGTATAATTTTGGGCTTTGCGTCTTATCCGTGTGGTGCACCTCTAATATTTTTTCATTTTTGGGATATAGGTTCTTGGCATAGTTACCAGGCCACTTCCCATGGCCCAATCTTACGGATGGGGTTTCTAGAAGGAAGGTATTATGCTCTGGACCTTGTGGTGGGCGCGGTTACGCCCCCGTGATATATATTTATATTCATCATTTGTGTTACTGTATTTTTGTTTATTTATTGCGGAGCTGATGTCTGCTAGGAGAAAATTTATAAGTAAAAGTAGAAAGAAAAACGCTTTAAAGAATGGCGGAATTCACCTTTGGTCGGGCACCAACCCGACCCCTTCCTGGTCAATTATCGACCCAGCGACCAAAAGGTTCTTTGATGCCCTTATTGATGTAATGGTTGGTACTCCACCACCCCCAACCAATAGTCCTACATTACGGACCCGTTTCCAGGACTGCCCTGTCTAGATCAGCTGAGGCAGTTATGGCCTCTCAGAATAACCTTATACTCGGAACTTATGTCAGCAATCCAAAGAGCCCTTGTGTCAGCAGGGTCCCATTCCTAAACGCCAGAATAAACAAACTCCAACGATCGCTTTCTCAGATCCCCCTTCCTACCCACTTTATTTTTATTTACATTTGACATCATTACGTCCACTGAGTTCTATAAGCCAGCTCATCCTTAGTGATGCTTTGGAAGCTGCTTTCAACAACTGAGTCACAGGCTACGCCAATGGATGAGGAATGATTTCATCCTGATCCTTGCTGCCTCTAGAACCCAAAGCCACGCACTAGCTTCTCTATCACATCTGGGAAAGATTCCTGTAATTTCTAAACCTGACGATGTTTATAACAGGTCAAAGGGAACCATATATGCGCCGTTATTTTGTGCCGGTACTTAGAATGACAGTCTCACTCATTTACTGAAACACGACGTGCCAATCACCAACGTTTACTGGTTCCCTCCACGTAAAGAGAACCCCTCAACAACGAACTCTCGTCTCTTACTTACCTTCTCAGTGCCTTTCCCTACAACCGAAGTAAAACCTGGTTTTACCATGCGCACGGTTCGGACCTATGTGCCCTTCTTTCCCGAAAAGATTTCAAGTGCCATAAATTTGTCATCCCCAGAAATACTGTCATTCTCCCCAGACCATATGACCAATATGTGGAGGTTCTCTCCACCCCAACTGTGAAAAACATCCTCATCTCCTCTGTCCACTGCCCCTTCTTCGCCTTGGAGAAGGAAATCGTTGAGCAGTGCGTCCTTCATAAGTATAACCGCGTGAAGTTACCCGCCGTGCAAAGGAGAAGCTGGCTGTTCTTCCTCTTTCTTGTGCTGCGTCAACTAACAATGCCTCGGATGTTGCCTGTAACATTGCCCATCGCCCCCATGCGTTTTGTCCGGAACTTTTTCCACATTCGCGTTCCCCCATTCAGAAATCCGTGCCGGATAACGGATCACCTGGCGTGGTGATTCCTGTTGCTCTGGACAATTGTCCTCCCAACTCTCCTACCATGGTCCACCGGACCGCTCGTCGTTCACCGCCGAAGCACACGACACTCATGCTACTCACCTTGCAGATGTCCATGCTGCTCCCAAGGGGATCTTATTTTGCGACCTGTTCAGCTTCTCAGGTCGATGACAATCGTCCATGTGCATCCTCTGAGCTCAACTGTAATATCTCTCGGAAACGACCTGCCTCGGTTTCTCCGGGGAAACAACAAGACCCTCTTAACAACAAACAACAAGACCCTCTTAGTGGATCTTCCCAGACCAGACATCCGTACTCGTTTGCCTATTGAGCCACGGACTTCTTAAAACAAAAGGAGCCCGTTTGCACTAGGGGACCTGCCTCTATCCTGCCAAAACGGGCTCGCCGCTGACAACCTACGTGGAAAACACGGAACGGTGAATCAACATCTGCCAATTCTGATCTGATGTTACTCACGCCGCCTAAGACCGCTTCTCTTCTATTCAAGTGATTCTGAAACTTATTTGGATGCCACAATGGTCTCTTCGGACTACTACTCTTCCATAGGATTCCCACGTGCTGAAATTGGGGTCCCATTCAAGGGGAGGTCAGAGGAGGTATTGGATGAGACCTTAAGCCGCGGTCCTCCTCTGAAGGTGTGGCGCTTTCTCGATGTGTGTTGAGGGTGGGTTGGCTGCTGGTGGACACAGGAGGGAGGAGTATTCTTCCCTCACTTCCTCTTCCCCACCACCCTCTTTGATTTCGGAACCGTCGCCTGAGCTATCTAGCACTTCTCGGCCGCGGATAGCCCCTGAGAATTTGACTACGGACACCACACATTTATCTTCCATTATGTCTCCTATCATTCCCGATGACCATTCCTACTTGTCCTTCTCTTCCATCTTCCTTAGCCTTTCATGAAGCACCTCTTGGAGGAACACAGCCCCCTTCTGCTAAGAAGTCTGGGAGGGGTGGGCAAGCTGGGAAGAATGTTCAAAATGTCGAGTGTGACTTGGCAAGCCTCTTCGGAGATACCTCTCCTACGGTGTCCAGGATCCCCTCTCATAAGCAGGGAAGTCCTCATATATCCCTGCTACATGATCTTTCTCTTCCCCCGGGGTTTGACATTCCGGTCAGTGGATCATTCAGCTGCTCACGGAACCATCAGACTTTATCTTCTGAGAAAACTGCCAAATCCCAAAGCATTGTGACTATTGTCACGGATTGCCCTGAACATCGATTAATTATATTACCTTTTATGGCACGTATCCTCCAATGGAGCTGTCGTGTATATTTTGCCAATTACGAAGAACTAAAGAGGTTGCTTGTAGTTCATTAGCCGTTGGCCGTTTGCTTACAGGAACTACAACTTCGCGACCTAGACCATTTAAAACCTTCAAGGTACAGGGAACCCCTTATTTCCTAAATTGTGGAGCTCATTAGCAGTTGGCCGTTTGCTTACAGGAACTACAACTTTACGACCTAGACCATTTACAACCTTCAAGGTACAGGGAAACACTTATTTCCCTAAATTGTGGAGCCAGCGATAGAGTGGGAAGCGATCCTGCTTCACGAATCTGTCCCATGCACTCAAATTCCTCTCTCTACTCCCTTACATGCCGTAGCTGCTCCTATCCATTTTGAAACACTGCTTACACTGTGTGTAAGTGTACCTAGCGCAGAGCTGTAAATATACCAAGAAGAACCTTGTCTATTTTTTCAAGAGTCTTCCACCGCCCATGTTAGTCCTCGGTGACATTAACCTTCGCCACCCTTTGTAGGGAGACTTTACGTCCCCCAATGTCGATTGGATATTGGGTATTTTGCAGGATTTCTCATTGGGATGTCCCAACACGGGTTTTACAACCTTTGAACGTTTTGATACAGGCATTTCTTCCTGTGTTTAAGTCTCGTTGTTTTCAATCTCGGCATTAGATCGTTTTGGTTGCGAAAGGTCGGCTTTCCTCTGTGGAATTGACCACTACCCAATCGTGATATTATCCTTCAGCCCTAGTCCGCAGCAACAACCTTATTCGGGCTGGCAATACGACAGAATGGACTGATCTTCCTTTCATCAAGTCATTTACTTTACCATCTTTCCTACAACTACCCTGTTCCCGTCTCCGGTGGATGCCTTCACCTACCTTTCAGGAAGGAATCCTCCAGGCGACAATGGAACATATACCCCGTTCGTCTGGACCCGAAAATTGACAACCCTCTGGTGGAGCCAGAAATCTGCTCAGACTAATCCTGAAAAGCGTAAATTATATAGGCTGTATAAACAAACTCTCACACCTTCCAGCTTGCTTGATTCTTTTTAAAGGTTCAGCAGCCCCATCCCGGAGTATAATTCAAGGAACGAGGAAACTATTTTCGCAACTACGTTTCCACCGTTAATTCTTCTACGCTTGTATCATCGGTCCATAAGGTTGTGCGAAAAATTTCTCGAAAACGCCATACATATCCACCAATCGTCCTGCTTACGGCCGCATACCTCTGTTGTCATCTCTGCTCCCGGGATCGTGGCGGACGAGTTGTTCTATCACTTCGCTTCCTGCCTCAGCGGATCTCGGTATCATGAACCTTTCGTTCTGACCGTCTGTGGGTGAAGACTCCAGACTTTTCTGTTCCCCCTGGAGAAAACCTTTCATACAACAGAATATTCAGCAGAGCAGAGCAGAGTTCCAAGACGCCCTAAAACTATGCAAGGATGGAGCGCCTATACTGACGGCATTTCCTTCCAGATGCTAAGGCATGCTCATCCTTCTGACACTGTATCCCTTCTCAGCTTATATAGTAGAATATGGGCGGAGGGGTCTTCCCTCCTGTCTGGTTTATTGCATATATTGTTGCCATTCCCAAACTTGTGAAGGATCCAACTTCTTCCGATAACCACCGCCCTATTTCATTGACCTGCAACACATGCAAGCTCATGGAGAGTTTGGTGGCTTCCCGTCTTGTTTCCACGTTGGAGCAACTTCATCACTGGAACAAAACTAACTCGTACGGTGCGCCAACTTCAGCTCGCAATCGATAGGGTTTCTTCCTGGTGTTGTGCACGTGGCTTCACATTCTCCACATCGAAAACTAGAGCCGTGCTTTTCCGGAAAAATCCCCGTCGTAGGGGTCGGATTCAATCGCTTCCTATATTACGCTTCTATGGCTCCCCCATCTGTGTGAAGCCAATGGTGAGGTTCTTTGGTCAGCTGTTCGATGAGCGCCTCGCGTACCTCCCTCACAATACTCACCTCTAAGACTTGGGGTGCGGACAGAACCATTTACATCACTTTTTACATCATGCTGCAGCCAAACTGACTAAGGTTGAATACATATATGAGTAGATTCCTTTGTCTTACCTCCGTCTTCTTGACCCCATTCAGACCGAAGGTTTGAGAATAGTCACCGGACCGAAGCATTTATTTCCTCTCTGAGGGAAAGCCTGAAGCTGAAGGCAGGGTGATGCCCTTATCCCTATGTAGGGAGCAGCTCATGTGCTCATTATTCCTCCGTATTCAGGGTCCTACCTCATTGGCCTCGACATCTATAATAGATCTCGTCCATCACAACCCTTTTTATTGGCCATTTGCTGGGGTTGTTGCTTCCATCTTTTGATTTCCTTGACCTTCCTCAGCGATCGGTTATGCACTATGATTTCAACTCTACTTATTCAAAGTGGGTTTATCTGAATCCTGCTGTTTTCAACGGGATCCAATCTTTAACAAAGGCGGAGGCACACCCGGTACTGTTAAGGGATTTCTTTCTATACCATGGGGAAATCCATAGCGACTCTCTAGCAGTTTACATCGATGTTTCCAAAATGGAGGGAGGGGTGGGGATTTCGGTGGTGTTTTCGGACATCATAGTATCCCATACCCTTCCACCGTATCCGTCTGTTTTTTTCGGCTGAACTGACAGCGGGGTCCATGGCGGTGAACAGAGTCCATACCATCGCCCCTGAGGGTAACTATACCATCTTTTCCGATTCTAGAAGCGCTCTCCGAGCGTTGCTTGACCGATCGACCGTAACCCTTTGGTCTCTACCATTCAAGAGTCCCTCTGCTTCTTGCCTGTGGTGAAGCACAGAATTGAGTTCTGTTGTGTTCCCTTCCACTGGAAATAAACAAGCCGATAGGGAGGCCAAACATGCGGCATGGCACAGTGTGTCGATGCCCAATACCTTCTTCCTGTTGTACGCCTGGGCCATTTCCCTGCTACATATTCTCAGTCACTATACGTCTGAGTTTCCTCTCTGGCTGGCAAACATGTGCTGAGGATGCTCGTGGTGCCAAACTGTGGAGTCAAACCCGTCATTGAACGGTGGTCATCTAGTAGAAAGAGTCGCCTTCTGAAGTTGATCCTAGCTCGATTGCATCTGGGTTATTCGAACCTCACCCATGGATTTCTTATGACGCGGGGGGAATCCCCTGACCTGCCCATTTTGCTCATCCAATTGTCCTCTTACAGTCCTTCATATCTTTGTGGGTTGCGAAGTCATCTCCACCCTTAGAAGCAAGTTCTTCCCTGATGTGCTCACCATACCTCTTCAGCATCACCCTCCGCACATCTTATCCAAATCTTCTCCCTTTTGTAGTGATAGAGTTTTTTGCCTTCCTGTTTGAACTGAACATCTTGTATAAGATCTAACCATCTCACCTCTGTTTCTTGAAGATTTCGTGGGGCAGCGTCGACTTAAGGTTTTATTTGATAAATATAATAATTTTTTTTTATCTGTAAATTATATATTTTTAGCTATATAGAGGTTATGGATATTAATTTAATTTATGATTCAGTTAATTTTATTTAAAGGATTTTAATTTCTTAATGATTACGTGGGACATATAGCTGATTTTATTTTTTGTTTAATAAATGTAATATGTTTTATCTACCGTATATATTATATATTTACAACTATTAGATGATAGCGATTGTTGAATCTCAAAAATGTTGATTTTCGAAAAGCAAGAATTATTAATATGAATCATTGCATTTCGATAGAAAGCATGAGCAATTGTGAAACCCTAACAAACAACAATTGCAGAATCATTGGAGAGCATCGGTAAAGCTCTCTTCCAGTCGGTAATATATACTACTCCAATATAACTTAATTTTTGACATGAGAATAAATAACCATAGGGCAAGATCGATTTACTGAAAGCGGCGATTACACCTAATATAGTTATACGTTATCATAGCTGTGACTTCTTCTCTCGCTCCGCGTGGCCTTCTTTGCTTGTCCATAGATGCTCCAACTGATAGACGTAGCTAGTGCGTTAATCTTGGACGTATAAATATTTCTTACTCTCTCTTATATAGATTGACGTAATATAAAATCAACATCTTCCTTATATATATATATACCCGTATAAAGTGATCATCGATATACTCTCTCACTGGGAGCTATGGATTATCGAACTTCTACTCTCTGGCTATATACTTCTCATCGTACCCCCAGCATAGTTACCATACATATATCATGATTCTCTCTCCTCTCGACCAGCCAAATGGTTCCTCTTCTATATTTATCTCAACTATTATCTAACGATGCTCTCAAGGCTAGTTCTCAGATGCCTCCATATTATCATATATACCCTCATATCTCGTTAGAACAAGGACTAGTACAAACTATCATCTCCAATTGAGCCGACATAATCACTCTCCTCTCTCGTCTGTCCTCGTCCTCTCTCTTCATCTTCTAGATGATTATTATTATTTATTATTATTATAGTAACAAAATGCTATTTCTATTGCATTTAATATGATTTTATAATAAATTGAACAAGATTGATGAAATAATTATACGTGCGTCAATTGTTTCAAAAAAGACAATATCTTTTATTAGGTAACTAATATCAATTTCGTTATCCGTTTGAAATAAATATATTATTATATTTGTTTGATTCGTGTTATTAGTCTGACCCGGCAGAGGATTTAAAAGTCTTTTGGAATCGGCATTTTAAAGTTTTCATTTTTAATATTTCGTTCCTCTTCTGAATCAGTCTTTCTTCTTCAATCTTTGACACTTGATTCTCAGCAGCCTTTTGTCCTAATCTCGTAAACCTTTCCCCTTGTCATTTCCAACCCTTTCAGGTCCTTCATCTATTCTCTGGCTAAATCACATAGGAGTCTCGTGTTTTACTTGCTTGATTTCATTTCCAACTGGATACTTCTTTGATTCAACCAATTTCTTCGTCTAATCCTTCCTTTTAGTCTCACAGATGATGGTTCTAAATTCTACAGTTTCAAAACTTTCAAAGCTTTTATTTATTCACATTAAAATAAAATATCCTATTTACACAGGGGTAGCCAGATTGCGGCAATGATGTATCTACAAAATGGCAAACAATTAACTTTCCATTTGTTTGTCGTATCCACCATGCTCAAATTTGAGCGCCATTTAAGACAATTAATTGATGTTATAATTATTTTCAATTCATAAAAAAATGTTCAAATTTTGTTAGAAGTATTTTGTTTTCTGTATTTTTTTATAAAAAAAATCAGTTTGATAATAGTTTAATACATTCTTTATACGAGTATGTTGTAGATCGTTTCAATAGTATAATATTAAAGATCTTATACTCATAACTGCAGTAAAAGTCATAACTTTTTTCTTAAATACCCTTATTTAAAATTAAATTATAAAGATGATTATTTTAAGATGCGCGTTCCACGGTATAGATTCTAATAGCTCTAGAACATTATTCAAGGTGAACAACTGTTCAACGAATTAAGATCTTTAATTTTGGCTTAAGCCATTTGTAAGTAGCGAGATTTGCATCCTTCAATCTTTAATTTTCGATGCAGGGAGTTTGGAATAGTATAATATTAAAGATCTTATACTCATAACTGCAGTAAAAGTAATAACTTTTTTCTTAAATACCCTTATTTAAAATTAAATTATAAAGATGATTATTTTAAGATGCGCATTCCACGGTATAGATTCTAATAGCTCTAGAACATTATTCAAGGTGAACAACTGTTCAACGAATTAAGATCTTTAATTTTGGCTTAAGCCATTTGTAAGTAGCGAGATTTGCATCCTTCAATCTTTAATTTTCGATGCAGGGAGTTTGGAATGATCACGTGATGTAAACAAACATCGGGACTTAGGCCAAGACCTTCTTTTCAGTTTGGTTAGCATTTTAATTAATTCCTTTTGTTAATCTTAATCAAGTATATTTGAACATAAATTTTTACGTGTAACTATTCCAGCAATTTCTGATAATTTAATTTGTCTTAATAAAGTAAATTAGGCACAAATTAGTATTAATTATTCATATTTTCACTGGTTCCAATAATTTTAATGATGGCTACTATTAAAATCTTTTAAGTTATCTTTGTTTTGCCATATAGTGAGTAGACTCCCAAAATGCTTGTTCACGAATGTTTTTCCTAGGACATATGATTAAATATAAATATTGATTGAATTAAGAATAATTTACATATTTATCTCGTTTATACCTTTTTATATATTATATTGTTATATTATATTTATATATATAATGCGTCTCTCCTTCGTGTAGCCATCTGGATATGTGCCTCTCATCTCTCGTATTAACTCAAAAAGTGGTACCAGTGACCCTCTCTCTCTCCTCTAAGCGGATACACTCATAGTAGTACCTGTGATGCATGCCTGTGAGCTATTGCCATATCGTCGTGCCGTACTTTATACTCTCTACTACAAGCCTATTTTAACTCGAATATAAGATCAATTGTGATATTTCAGTGTGGGTGTGTTACATGGTCTGGGAATACCCTATCTTAAGTTCTTTTGATATTCGATATTGAGTCTCGTTCTCGTAAGTCGGGATATGGCTCTATGGGCCGAACATATGCTGTGATGTGTGTGTGTAATATATGCTCGCATACCCTCAGCATACGCCGTTGAGTACAAGTTAGATAACGGTGCTCTATAGGTGGCCGGAATAGTGTATCTCTCAGTTGAGTACTCTCTTCGTCTTTCTCTCACCCATAGAGCGTGGTGGTTCAATAGGTGCCATATTATATATATATATATCTATGTATATATTATTATATTTCATAGATAGAACCTCTCATACTATATATACTCATGCAGACAGCTCCCGCTCTTCTCGCTCCTACGTAAGGTCGCGCTATCTATACTAACTATATATATGTAGTGCCGAAAGGTGTGGTCTCTTCCGAGTTACATATATATTATATATATATATATATTATTATATTTAATATATATATATATATAGATTATATATATATATATATTATATTATATATATACTCTATTATATTTATGTATATATATAATATATATATATATATAATATTAATATATATATATATATTATTATATATTACTATATATATATATATATATATATACTATATATTATATATATATATATATTATATATATATATATATTATATATTATAATATTATATTATATATTTATCACTGGTTTAATTGTTGGGTTTATTGCACAAACATCTTTGAGTATATATATATATATACTATTATATATTATATAGTATATTTATATTCTTATATATATCTATATATATTATATATTGTATATATATACATATATATAATAATATATATATATATATATTTTATTATTTATATATTATATACGTATATATATAGGCCCTTTTCTATTTTCGTCACGACATTTTATTTTTATCGAGCATTTTTGCATTCGGAAGTATTTTTTAAAAATTTTTAGTGTGAAGCTTAAAAATTATATATATAGATAATATTATATATATATATATAAATATTAATATTATTATATATTATATATACTATTATTTATATATTATATATATATATATATTATTTACATATAAGCTAAAGTCAAACCCTTGAGGTGACTTCATGTATATATACTACTTTATATATACTATCAAGACACAAGTCACGTATCTCAAAAACTACCAATAGTACAGGGAAGGAATACATTGTTGGAACCTGGCAAATTATTACTGATGGGAACTGTTAAAAAAAAAAAAATCAATATAGAAAAACTTAAATGTACAGGGAAAGATCTTTTGGATTCCTTGTAAAATGTTTAGTAGGAAATTGTTAAAAAAAAAAATTACATAGTAATAACAATTTATATTGTAGGTCTTTAGAAGGGAAATGCGTATAAATTTATTATTTATATTTGGAAGGATTTGAAGAAATGTAGGGGTCGAGCCACGGGGAACACGGGGGGGACGGTTTTCATACCGTAGAGGAGGGGGGGGAAACCGCGGACACCAAAGTAGCCAAAGACGGTGGGTTCCGGAGACCTCCCCGGAGGGGGGAATTAGTCCTAGCCGTAGTTCGCCCGGCAAGGCCGAGAGACCGACTCTGCCATCAGTGCGAATAGTACCTTGGGGTATTCTTTGAGTTTTTAAAAAAAAGCAAATTTACATGAAAAGTATATTTATTTTAAGCGACTCTATAATGTATGCCTTTCTTTCTCTCTTATCTATTACTACTATATTATAACAATAATTTTTATTTATTTTTTATTTTTTACAGTTATTCGCTAACTAACATCTTTACCAGGGGATTCCATACTATGTATATTTTTCCCTGCTAGGTATTGTAGTTTTTTTTTTTTTTTTTTTTTTTTTTTTTTTTTTTTTTTTTTTTTTTTTTAATTTTCCGACAAAATTAGACAGCATCCCAGCAATGTTATTCCTTTCTCCGGTTCCTTTCAAGGTAGGATTTATTTAAAGTTATATTAAAATGTATATCTGAATTTAAAACTATATTAATTTTATAGCTATTTTAATTATTATTATAAGGTATATTTTCTCTCAATAAATGTTCAAAGGAATTGTTTTTTCTTAAATTTGTAACTTTTTTGTACTTCACAATAAATTGAAGATTTTCTTAGTTTTATGAGAATATTTTTATTTTTTAATTTAGTAGGTTAAAGCTGAATTTTTTGTTCGAATGCATTCATTTGTCAGAAAATATAAATTGTCGTGCATGAAATAGACTCAACCCAACCTCTATATATTATAATATATATATATATATATATGATAGTGTCTATATATTTATATATATTATATATATATATATTATATATATATATATATAGTTTATATATATAATATATTATAGTATAATATATATTTTATAATATATTTTATATAATATATATATAAAGATGGACTTCATTGAGTATTATTGGAACTTCAAATATCTCCCTGGACTATACTAAATTTTGAAGGTCATAAATTGTTTTTACTGTGTTTAGTGAGGTTGCGGTATTTTTTTGTTCCAATTTTTCTGAAAATTATGATTTTGAAGGATTGTATTCTAGAATTTGTGAGAATGATTATAATCGTGGTTAGGCCCCCATGCTAATTAGTTTGATCACTCAGATAAATAAGGCTTTGTTAGAAAGTGTCACAAAGAATGTGATTACCCAGTCGGAGAAAAAGTTGTTCATAACTTCATGGCTATCATTGACACTGTTAATCGCTCGCCCTTGTTGTCCTCTCGCATTCGCGGTATCACTGACTCTCATATAGTTCGTGTCGGAAGTTCCGCTGCTCATAATCTGTTCTTTTCTGATTCAGAAAAATATATATTATTTACTTTGCCTGTAATTACATTTGATCGAGTTCTCATTACTTCTCCTAAACTGTGCCCCTTTAATTTTATTTTTTTCCTTCTCTCTGATATATATTCTCATCTGACATAAACAAGTTTTAAGCCCACTGAAGTGTGGGAAGGTGAGGTCAAAGCCTTTTATTACTGGAGTGTGCTATGTAAAAATCTTAATATTTCGGTAATAATGATTAAAACGAATGGTGTTCTATAAATAAATATTTTTAGATTGGTATATTAATAGTGATTGTGGAATCATTAACAAGTGTGCATCTCACTTCATCGAATCCGCGATCAGAACGGTATCGTCCTCGATTGAATTCGCCAAACCAACAATTTATCGCGATTCCTTACCAATAATAAAGTATTCATTATTTAAGCTGAGCGTACGAATGGGAACTGCTCATCAACCACATTTAATGCGCTCACCTGTGTTGTAATTTATTCGATCTAAGTTTAATCATATATCGAAAAAGTAATAATATAAACCAACACCCTTTTTATAAATTAGTTAAAATATAAATATTTTTTGTGTGTGAGACGCGTCCTCAAAAGCACAGGCCCGAGGAGAGTAATATAAATGCTACTTAATGAGAAACTGTCATGCTAGCATTAGTTTAATATAAATGTTGAATATTAGGTCAAGACGAATATATTAACAAAAGAGACATCCATTTTATAGGTGTGGATGTGAAATAGCTAGTACCATGAAGAAGAGACATGAAATACGAATTGCTACACAGATTTGTGGAGAGCCCGTTTATGCTATTCAAGCTCACCCTTTACACTGGATCTTCCATTACTTAGGTGTGAAACGAGATGCAAGCAAAATAGTAACAGTAATTTAATAAGAGAAACCGTCAAAGAATAATTAATACCCGCCCCCGCACGACCTTCCACTCCCCCAACAAAAAGTTTTCCTCAGAGACCCTCCCACAGCAATACCATTGAAAATACATTCCCCAACAATCATTGTCCTTTGGGCGCATAAACTATTCCCTGTGAATTGAGTAACAGCGAGAGGGTTATTAGATGAAAAATCTATTGGAAACCCATTCCTTTTCTTTATTAGTTCATTTCTTCCTCGAGCATGAAAATATTCTTTCTATTTGGGCCCGTCTCTGCCACCCCCGTGTAACCCCCGAAAGATAATCCTCGTACCGCGGAGTGATGCTAAAAAATATATGACCTCCTCAGAGAATATTGACGTTGCAACACTCCATGACATGGCCTATAAGATTTTAAAATAGCGCTAGCATAATGTGGATAAGCTCACCACACTCCAGATGTTTGGACCCGGATGGCTAACACCCTTCCCAAATAATTAGAAGAGCCTATATATAATTTATTCAAATTTTATAAGTCTACATAAGAAAAATTTATTAATAAATTTAAAAAATATCTTTTTTTTATTTCAAGAAATTTTCAAACTATTTTATTGATCCCCGTCTTCATGAAAATCTAGACTAAATCAATATATCTATTTTAAAATAAACTTGATTCGTTCACATAAGTACTCATAAATATACGTTCCACTAATATGAAAGTTAGGCTTTTATCTCAGTAATGTATATATACTTTTTTAATGGAGGCTCTCATTGTGAGGTTCTTCAAATCACCAACTCTTTTAATATATTACATTACTATCAGAAATCTCACATTTTGCATCCGTATGTTTCATTATGAATCATTAAAAGAACATTTAGGAACATATATACTCAAAGAGTCAATATACCAGCAATGTATAATTTTCCCCAGTACAAGCTGTTCAGTAGTTATTATTTTAGGGGGGGATTATTTTGGGGGATCTGTGGCTTCTAGGGCTGAATATATATATATAATACCATTATAATTAATTTATGATTATTTAAGAAGCAAAATAACATGCATATATGTATCAATAAGCTTAATATCTTATATAATAATATGTATATGTACTCAAATAAAATCAACTCTCTAGTCCAAGTTGACTCTGAATATACAATATTTAAAATAATTGCCATGAGAGATATATATTGTATTGTTATAACCATTCATTATGTCATTTAATAATTTTTAGGTATATAAATAATGATATAAAATATAGCAGATTGATCAGTCTCAATGTCATATATTTTAATAAAAAAAAGAGACATAATAAGATGAGAAAATTGATAAGAAATGAAAGAAAAGGATGTGAGGCTTTATGTGAAAAATAGCAGTAGAATTATCTATCATTCTATAAAGTTTAAAAAATTGCATATAATGCTTTTATCTAATATCTTACAAACTGAAATGCAAAGATAGCACCTATATAGGTCGACTATATAAAAATTTTGATATGGTGTATATCAATTATATCTACTACGCCACCAAGGCTTTCTAAAGCAATAAACTAGTAATAGTGGATAGATTAAAGAAATAGAGACTGATCCTTATCTCTCACGGAACATATGAAACCGGGCTGGTCTTGTATATACGGATTAGAGGACAATATACTCTCAATGCGTAATTTACAGACTGATGAGTTATATAGTCTCTCGTAAGTACCCTATGGACAGTAATATAATAGTACTAGAATGATTAGTTAGGTAATATTAATAGTAGCTATATATATTTTCATTTTATTAATTCATAATTATATAGAGATATATATAATATTGATATATATATTAATATATAATAATGTATATATTAGTTATATTTAATATGGGTATATATATGCTATAAATAATTAATACTATGATACGATATATATATATAATAATGGATTATAAGTTAAGAAAGAAATTTATTATGTAGCTTTCATCTCCATCATAACTAATACACGAGTCTTTACACAGTTGATGTAATCAGGTAAAGTCCTTACATATAAAGTATTATATTTGGCTAAGTTATATTGACTCACGCTACGCTCTACCGTAGTAGTAAGAGCGTGTAAATTGTATGTTTACTAGCTAGTGCAACCTGCCTAATACGACAGTTGTAGTGGTTACGATAGAAAAAACTCATATAAATCCTCACTATAAGTTCAGTAGGTATTCTCACTTAAGATAATTCAACAGATATGAGTTTTTATAGATTATGTAAATTTATATATTTTTAGGTTTAGATACTAGGTTAAAGTTATATAGGCATATATGAGTGTGTAAGGCTATCAGCGTTCTCTCGGTAGGTCATTAGAGTTTACAGTTAATTCACTTATTCATAATAATTATTGGATTGGGGATATATGTATATAATATTATTTATGAGTGATATGTATGTAATTATATATATTATATATATACTTAATATATATATATATATTATAAGTTGTGCTAGTGAGTAATATAGGTATGTGAATGAGTTATGTATTATATAATAATCTAATATTATAATGGTATATATATGAGTAATGATATTGTGAGAAGTATGTTTCATACTATCTTAATATATATTATATTATGCTATATATATATATATTAATTTCATATGTAGTATTTTATTGTTAAATCTCATCGCGTAGATGGATGTCATATCTCCTGAGTATTGTGTGGGATCTAGTGATTAAGATGCTCTTTCTGCAATCTCTACTGAGAACTCTATATTGTTTATTTGTAGTATGATGTGGTTTGATTGATGAATAGTGAATCACGAGTTCATGTGATGTTATCTGGGTGGACTGCTCGCTATTCCTCTCATATATGTTTGGTTGTGATTAGTGTAACACTCGTGAGTGATAATCTATGCGATATTGATATAAACTTTATTGATGTTGGTTAATTATGTGTATAGACTGATATACTGTCGTTTATGTATCCTTCCGGTGGTCGAGATATTAATTTATCTCTCTAAAGATAATTATTGTTACTACCTGATGGTGGAGGAGTACAATGTATAACCTTTTAGCAAATCTCATATTATCAATATAAGCGTCGTTGTGCATTGTATAGTTAGTTATATTTGTGTCTGAGAGCTATGTATAGTGATACCTTTTATTGTGTACCTACAACTGAAGTGGAGGATGTGGACTCTACTCGAATTTGCTACTAAAAGTATAAGCTAATAAAGATTTTAATCGTTGATGAGGAATCTGGTAGTGGTGTGTGTGTTTTTGATATACTTCGAATGTGTGTAGGAAACCCTATACTTCTGTAAATAATTCTTCGTGCTCCAATTGTGGTTCGATATTGTATTATATTCGTGTTATAATGGTATACTCGAGTATAATTCTTTCTATAGCAACGGGTTATCTACTAAGTTCTTGAGTATGTGTTAGGGTTCATTAATACATTAGAGGTGATAAATTATATTTGATTAAGTGTATGTTCCCCAAATTAGTGACTATGTGTGTTCTCTAATTAAGAATTTAATAGTTTAGTAATTGTAGAACTCTCATTGACGCCCTGAGTGTGATATATAGAGTTATTTATATACTCCTCCATAATGATTATAAATGTTAGTTCTAAGTATATATGTAACCTAATCTATTATGTAGTAGGTTGTGTAGTTGTATATAAATATAAGTAATATGATAATAATAATATATAATATTTAGGAATGATATAAGTTAATATATTAGCGTATTATATATAGATAAGTGAGTTTTGATATAAGTGTATAAAGTAAGAAAATAAGAGGAGTAATTCTTATTGAGTATAGAATTATTTTTAAAAGTATCTCTTTTTATAACACTAGTGCGCCTTGTAGTGAATGATTTATTGATATGTGCTTATTATTGAGTTTAAAGAATGTTGGATATATAAATGTATATGTTTTTTATCCACTTGACATTTGTTACGCTTTTTTTTATCCACGATATGTTTTATCCACTTAATGTTTTTGTCCACTTGATATCTGTCAACTCTAATATCATATTCACTGTTCTACACTAATATTTTGCTTTAATTAAATATCCCTTTTATAAAACTATTGGTACTAGGATGTTACTTTTTGTTTCATAATGAGAGCGTTACTCTCTCTTTATTTATTATATTAGAGGTCCATAATTCATTTATGCTTATTTGAGGGAAGTCGAGTGTGCGTGAGTGGTGTGAGTGGATAAAAATAGTAAGGGCGTCAATTGAATGTACGCCTGTTTCATGAGTATGTCTTCACTTAGATAGGCAAGAAATTACACAAAGGTGTATAGTGTGCATATATATTTATATAATATTCTATAGTTTGTGATTGTTGTCTCCATGGCCGAGGCGTCTAATTATCCTCATACATTTTTTGAATTGTGTGTCTCATAGGTCTATGTGGCTCATCGCGCCCATATACATTCGTCATCATAGTGAGTTATACTATGGATATAGAAACGTCCCATATTAAATCATACAGATATCTCAAACTCTAGTACTTGCTCCTATAATAATTTACCAACGCCGCAGTGAAATGATTACTTCATTAGCTGTGCTCTGTTTCCCACTCAGGATATAAGCTACAGTGAGCTATAGCCGCTCAGTCTTTGGATGATAGTATTTTTGTGCATGATATGTTGCGATTGGAGTTGCATACTGTTACTTTAGGTCTCTATAATCTTGTTATCAAATTTGACATTTCTATCATATAGTAGCTCAGTTGGTAAGTACGCTATATTAATTTTAAGTTGAATATTTTAGTACGCTCTGCGCTTAAACTCTCTACACACACTCCCGAAGAATAACTGAGTGATATTCTAGTCTGTACAATATGCATTCTTGGCTATATAATCGTCAACGTTCTTACAACTATTCTACTATTCCTTTTACTCTTGTTAATTCTAGCTCATTCACTCGTTGGTTAGTGATGGTCTGTATTACCGGGCACTACTCCAAGCAACAGCACTCTCAGAATATATCCACTATTGAAGTTAGGTGAAAGCTTAATACGTTTTCTTTAGCTCGATGTCTCCTTTTATTATAATAACGAATCTAATACATGGTTTGATATTTTATAAATACGTCTCGGCTATTATATATGTAGCTCATAACTAGGTCTTTCTAATTTTTAAATGGAGCATTAATTTTAAGAATAAAAACTAAAACTCTATGCTCAGAGTGCCATATAAGTGTTGTACCTGAGTTCTCATGTTATAGGCTTCTGCTTCAATATATTAAACTTTTGTTATTTAACCTATCTTGTCGAATTCTACTATTACATAGTGTTTAAAAAGATGGCCGACATCGCGCAAAATAAAATATATATAACTAATAATGATATTGTGTAGGTCGTCCAAATATAATGCTATTTATTTTATGCGCTCGATAATGAATGTAGTTCTCTTTTTCATAACATGCAAATGTTTAATTTCTAAAAATAATTATTATTTATTATAATATTATACATTTTATTATTTAGTCCTGCAATGTATCCCCATAGTAGTTGTCCATAGAACATATTTTGCTTATCTAAATGACTGAAAATTTTGTTTATGTGAACACTGACTTTCGTTATAGACATTTATTTTCAACTGTCGAGGACGTCATACTTTGTGTTATTTTTCTGAACGAAGATGCAGGGCTTATATTGTATAATAAGTACTAATATTTACTATTATGCATAAATTTTTTTAAATATTTTCTTAATGTGAATTTAATTTGCAACTTTTGAGATCAAGTTTCATAGACTTTGTTTTATTTACTTCATTTCTCCAATAGAATAAAAAGAAATTATTTTCTTAATTTTAATAAATATTTTTTTCATTAAAAAATATATACATGACTGGATACTCACACGGGTTATATTATCAAAAGACTTCATCCTCCCCATATAACGCACCTTGGGATAGTATATTATATAGGTATAAATATGAGGTATTACGTATACATATGTCAACCTGGGATTATAATAAACGGTATAGGAGTTAGAGTATATAAAGAATAATGTATATGTAATTAGGTCTAGAAAATGATAAATGTACTAGTCTACTTTACCGTCTCAATATCTTTTATAAAATATAATTTTTAGTATATGAGAATATCTAATCGACTCTGATCTCAAGATAATATATACACTCAACTCACTGTTAATGAAGCGTTACACTGAATACTCCTAGATAGGACCCTCGCTATCATGGTGTGAATCTGTTACAATTGTATGGGTTCATCCTTATGAACCCAGGTGGTGTATATACATTAATATAACACCTATCATACAAATACCCTGACACTATATTTTTCATCTTATTATGGCACCTTTTACTTTTTAGCTATCTGCTAATATACTCAATCTAATTTCTTTCTCACTTACCTGTGACATATACCTTTAACTGCTATTCAATCCATAATTTATTTTCTATAGGTGATCTACTCACATTTCCCGTTGTGATAAGAGTGTGCCCACACACCTAACCACATATACATATCCGTTTATTAACCAATATACTGAATTAATATTTACTCACTATATATTTATTCACTCACAGTAATCAAATTCGTCAATTTATTTTATCATATAAATATAATATATCCTATTATATTATTATATATTTATACTTTTACTTTTATAATATATATATTTCATCTAATATGTGAGCACACGCATTTTTCTATTCACATACCACACTATATCTATATATCGATATTTTTCCAATTATATTATATATATTCAATATCTATTACTCAATAATACTACTCATCATAAAGATTGTTATTATGAACACATATTTGTATAAATTTTGTGATATCTCACTAAATACTTATTATATTCAGACCATTAGACGGCATCTATCATATATATATATTTATACACACTTTAATATAAATATATATATTCTTTATACCCATCATGTAATGAACCCTTAAACACACTCTATGAACTTTATAGTCCTCATTTACTCATCCTAATACATAACTCGAATGTATACATTGTCACCTAGCATTACTCATTCTGCCTTCCACAACTTTATATATTATATATACCCTACTACTCACTCTGCTATATCATTCATAAGTTCCACTTTTCATATAATACATTTATCAATAATAATATTTAATACATCGGACACCTTTTTATCAGGTAGTACTAGTACTCTCTATATACTTAAATATATTTTTATATATATACACATAGATGGACTTATCAATCTATATACAGCTCAAGCTTTACGATATTAGACTTTATCGTTTCTGAGTTGCTAATCACTCAGAGTGTTGCTGTCTCTCTTCATACAATCTCTCTCCTGAGAACAGATAATCACTCAAGTAGACTAACCCTCAATGTACTATATGCTTCTTCCACATGAGTACGTATTCGCCCAAAATTTAATTATAAAATATCGATCGAGACATAAATATGCTCCGAGATTGGGTAACCGCCTCCTCGGCGTGCTTTCGCATGTATATTTATTGCCTATTCGCACTGCGCCGCGTCCCATCCTTGACTTTAAACTGCCTTTCTTAAATATGTTCTGCTTTTGATGCCACTTATCTCCACTGTCGAATAAAATCTCATCGTGTGGGAGCACTTGCCCTCCAGACATTCTTTGACCTCACTCTTGTGCAGTCTCTAAAGAACTACGGATCAGCGTTCTCTGATCTCTCGAGCTCTTCCTGGTGCGTGTACAGCGCGGTTGTCGACCTTCGATCCCTTATACCTTCTTCTCATGTTCAGTGCTCATCACGCCTTACAGCACATAAATACTTGTGATTGTAACATATCTCGTATGAATTTTGTACAAAAAACGTGACTCCTTCTCCTATCGTACGAATTTCTAGTTGTACGCAATACGCTAAACTTATAAATACAAATATTTATATATCTTCTCTCATCTACTTTCTCATAATTCATTTGTTTCAATTGATAAAGATTTGCTAATAAATTACTATATCATAATAACATAATCTAACACGTACTACTACCTATGTATCTTCAACCATAAGTATGTAACCTTTTACAAGTATTACATACTATATCGTATAGTCAAACCTACTTTCTCAGCAATAATATATACTTGTATAATATAATATACTTTTATTTTGTTCTATAAACAAATGCATAGATATATATAAAATATATATATATATATAATAATATAATAATATTACCCTATATTAATAAATTACTCATCAACTAGTATCTATTAATCACTCAACCTATATTAATCTATTATTAATATATATAAGTATAGTAGTACTTATTGCTCTTCTCTCACTCAATCCCCTGAGATAACTCATAATCTCATTCTCAATAATAACAGTATTTTGTTATACAAAATTCCAAATCTAATATTCAATCACATAATCATCGTAAATATATAATACTTTTATATATTGATTTATGTAATACATATTATTTATCTTTCATTCTCATATCATATTTTCTTATAAATAAACTGTAGAATAGAACTAAATACTACTTATTTATATCAGTAGTGGGTATTAAATATATTTATCGTTCATCTTATGTTAATTGTCAAAAAGATAATACTAGGTAATTTAAAGTAGATAACATTTATTTTTTCTGTAATAATAATAATATGTAGTATATATATATATTAGTATCCTACGTTATATCATATTTTATAAATATTGTAATATTACAACTATTTTACTCAGAATATATATATCACTCATTATTTAAGTCAAAATTTAAATACACATCCTCCTAAGTATACTAACTTGTCAAAGTGATATTACTATTATACATTATTCACTAAAGTGATATATATTTAGTGATCATATTTAGATGGATTGCTTTCTGTATGGCAAATTAAATGGAGTTATAAAAATAATTTACTCAATATAGTTCTAAGATGACTATTTTATGATTACGTCTGAGTTTTATTAATATAATAATATAACTATTTTAATATATAGATATTTTAAATTTAAGATTTATATATTATTCGTATGAGTTAATATAACAAATTGGTATATATTTTTAAAATTTAAGTATAACTAACTATCCCTTTTCTTTAATGTATACTATAATCAGAAATAGTATATAATCATTACAAATGCGTATAGTGTACTTGCTCAGATTTTATTCGCCTAATACTACATATTGAGTGAAAGACAATATACTCAGGATATCTATTTCCTATATACGTGTAATTTGTTACTGGTAATTATGAAGTGGATAGTTATATTTACAATTTATTAGAACTCTAGGATATTTTACATTTATAATATACTACCTAATAGAAAAAGCTTATATATTTATAATAATTTGCTCATGTCTCTTACATAGGTAATAATAGTGAACATTTATTACATGAATTATGATAATATATTTTAGTGAAAAATTTTTATGTCAATATGAGTGATACCTACTCGATCTTAGATTTGATTTAGAATACTTGTAATTATGGCTATCTATAAACCGATCATTAATGAATATATCTTAAGTTATTTTAATACTCTAGTCTTAATATTATGAAGTGAGGTTTTATAGTGAGTATTATATCTCATAACATGATACTCTTACACGTATTATTGTAATCATTTAATTTATCTATTATAATTATATTATATTTAAATATATTAGATATTATATATTTATTAAATCATATTAAATATAATATGTTATAATATTAATAAGTATTATTATACTTTTAAATATATAATATTTATTATTACTTATTATTGTAAGTTATTGAAGAAGGATTTTAACCGAATATATAGTATCTGATGATATATAATTAAATAAATATTATATAAAATGAAGAATTTCGTTTATAATAAATGTCTATTACCTGCTATTAATCTATATACTATACTAATACTATATATATATATATTAATATTATATAATATAACTATATAATTATATAATATATTGATAAATAAAATAATTGTATTTAATTTAGATTGATGTGATTCAGATTATTCTGTAGAATCTCATTTTTTACGATTTGAAAATGTTGTCTATAAATATTTAAAAATGTTGATCGATTATATATAGAAAATATAAAAGTATATAAAGAATTAATCACAGAGATACAGTAGAGAGTAGAGAAGAATCAGTGAGAATTATATATGAGAGAGAGTGAAGAGGAGATCGAGAGATGAATATGAGAGCGAGTAATCTAATATAGACGATTGAAGTATTATAGTGGTCAAGTTAAATGAAAATTGATGAAGATTCGATAGAATGGCATAAGGAGAGAAGAAATAATGTCAATATAGTGAGAACAAAGTGGAGATGAAGAAAAAACTTTCATTGGCTCAGTTTAAAATGCCAAAGTACTTGCAAGTACTTTTTGCAAATTTTCACATGATACGAAGGAGGCAGGATGTGCAAAGTACAAAGAGTACAAGTACGAGATACACTGGAGAGTTTTTTAGTATAAGCTGTTCATCAATCCCATCTTATAGATCTGAACGATACATATACCCCATAAATATTTTAAGTAAAACATAACTGGTAAATAAATAAGTTTAGAGATTAAGTGTTTTATCTAATATTATGATTTTTATTATCCTATTTCTTAATTATAAGTAATTAATTATATTATTATTTATTATTAATAATATTATATTATTATTATTATTATTATTATATTATCTATTTATTAATTATTATTTTATAATTATTATTTAAATTATATTATATATTATAATTTTATTATTTATATATATAATTATTATTATTTAATTATTATATTATAGAATGCTAATATATAAATAACTCTGGGAATTAAACACTCGTAATTTGAAAATAAAAGCTGACATTTATAAGAACATTAATATTTAATCACAATCGTAGTTGTGCATAGACTGTGATCCGATAGTGAATACATGTTAATTTGCTATAATTAAAATTATAAAAATTATTCTTGTACCTCTCTTTTCCATATCTTTAAGGTAAAATATATACATACTATTAGCATACTAATTCTAACCCCCACTTATTAACTAATTTACTGTATTCTCTATTTACTATATATTGGTAACCACATAGTAATCTCTCAGTATAATTCCACCATCATGTATATATTATGTAAATAATAAATAGCGATTTATATCGCCTTCATTAGCAATTACAGAGACTTTTAAAAAGCTCATACATCTTATACTAACCTATTATCAAAAATACCTAAGATATTAAACGTATATGTGTGCCAGATTTGCCTTTATATCATTTTACATACTCTGATAAATGAATTTAGCATTAAAACTACATCGCCGACATATAACAATATCGGCAATTAGTGACTTACATTGCTCTTAGATACTTTTTCTTATATACAAAAAGCAGAGACATACACAGCGTCACGTATAAAGCTCTCTTATATCAAGGATCATCTATATAAAGAAACGAATACTTACATAAATACCCATCTCCTTTCTGTAGACTGATAACAAATAAAAGGACAACGTTCTCATAGTGTGTAACGAATACTCAAAGCTAGATCTCACACACTTATGACCTAATACGGACGTGCTCAACAAAAGACTACTGAACCCCTCACTGAATACGTTCACAAATGTGCTTTATAAAGATAAAGAAAATAAAGCACACACAGTCTATATACATCATTCAATAAAAACATTACTATCACCATCTCTACACACAAAATAATATTTATACGCATATATACGATAATGCTAGTCATGCTATCAAACATACATTCATCTTCACTCAGTTAATGAAATAATTTATTTTTTTATTTATATTTATTAATTATATTATTTATATATTTATTTTAATTATTTAATATTTAATTTTATTATTATTTATATTTATTATTTATTATTATATTAATTATTATTATATATAAATATTATTATTAATTATTATTTATTATTATTATTTATATTATTTATAATTATTTACTTATATTAATTATTATTAAATTATTATTAATTTTTAATTATTATATTAATATTAATTATTATATTAGTATTATATTATTATATTATTATCTATTTCTATTAATATTTAATTATTATTATTATGATTATTATTCATATAATATTATTATTATTAATTCTTCATATTATTACATATATTAAATATATATATTTATTTATTATTATTATATATTATTTATTATTATTTATTTATATTATTATTATTTTTATTTTATAATATATTAATTTTATATATTATTATAATTTATTATTATCATTATCTGCTGCTCTTGGTTCCCTAAAACTGAGGTGGGTCGCTCTAACATGATAAGAAAAAAAATCTAATGAAAAACGCGTGAGGGGTAGTAGTTCGGTGATATATAATAGATGGAGTTCGCTAAAATAATTTCGCACACGATTATGTAATCGTATACTTATTGTGTACCTGTAACATTATGTGTTGAGTACTGTGTTTACTCTACTATGATTCAAATTACACTCATCTTGATATGATTCACACACTGTGGGCTGTTCATATATCATCATTTGTTGATGTGAGTTATCTCACTTGTGATTAAATTTTCATGTATTATTATTATCTTGATTTCAAATTCTGGTGGGTTTTATGGGGTCACTTGATTTCACATATTACCTATTATTTTCACTGTTTATTATATCTACTGTGTGTGATATATATAATCTCCATTCTCATCTATCATCTTATTGTATATTATTATTGCATATATCTCATATTTTATTTCATATAATTATTATTATCTATTTTTTAGTTTATATAATTATTAATATATTTCATTATTATCTCATTATGCCTTCCTAGTGTTTATTAGTCTAGAGTACTGAAATAATAATTGTGTCACTTAGTAGCTAATTTTCATTTTATTTCTAGTTAGTTATCAGTATAATCTGTAGTTATGGAGATATCTCTCATATATTATATAAATCTCATATATATTTTTCGTTATATATTATTCTCATAAATTTATCTAAATTCATTTTGATTTATATATGATACTTCTTATTTATTACTCTTATTAAGTGTATTATTATTTAATTAGTGATTATTTATCTTATATCAATTCTCTCTTTTATAACTTATGGAATGTATCTTTATTTGTTATTATTATTACCTACTTAATTGTTTTGTTGTGAAATTATCATCATTATAATTTTGTGGTTATTGTCTATTTGTATATTATTATTTATTTGGTTATAATATTTCTTATTATTATTATATTTCCATTATTATTATTGTTATTTTTTATTATGTGATTTATTTTTTTATAGTTGTGTGATTCATCTTGTATTTTTTATACATATATTTATTTGTTATTTATATTATAGTTGATTAGTGTATTCCATTTGACTCCAAATTCTGAGATCTTTTCATCGTTTATGATCTATGTCATTAATTCTCTCATCGTCATTATGGTCTCGTGTTATATTAATTTATTCACTGCTAATTCATTATTACATATATATTAATCTATTATTACCTCATATATCTTCGACTTATTTACCTTATATCTTATAACCTTGAGTGTATTATTTATGCTTAGTTTCCCATGATCTTATTATTATTATCGCTCCTGCAATTCTCTACTAGCACTCTTTATATATAGATTTGATTTAATAGAAAAAATAATAATGATGAGAGAAATAAGTTAATATCATATACAATATAAAAGTATATATATAATATAAATTGCAATAATAAATTAATTATTTGATTTTGCAGATTCCTCCTATTATAATCAGTGGGTGGGAAGGAGAATTGTTTTTCCTTCTCGCATCGTCGCATATAAATACTGTAATTCTCCTAGGAGTACATTTATTGGATGGGGAACTTGCTAAGGTTTAAAAATGATATGTCAGCATTGCCCGTCCCACTCGACCTATGATGCGACAAATACTACACCTATTTATATAAATTATAGCAACTAAAATATACTATGTTAGAAATATGATATACCCTACTTAATAGTTATATTTTCTTACTACACTACACCACTTGGCCTATCTATCTGCATCATTGATCCAAATATATATTTTAATGTCCGTGTACAGTGATGGTCATAGGGTATATGTGTTATACAAGTGTTTGATTAACTATTTACAATAAAAATGTATAATTGATAAGAAAATATATGATGAATATGTTATATAATTACTATATATATAAATTAAATACAACAGTGTTTTTGGAAGTTACAATTATTCTTTTTTTTTAAACTAAAGGAATACCCATAGGGTAACCGCAAAGATGGCAGGAGTCGGAGTCTCTCAGCCTCCCGGTGGACGACCGGGGGGGACTATCCCCCCTTCGGGGATGGTCTCCAGAACCCCCGCTCTTTGGTCTTTGGGTTTGTGATATGCCATTTTGTCTTCGCGGGTGTGGTTCCTCCGACCATCCGCCTACCCAGTGGTAATTTGAGCACGGCTTCTCTCATCGAACCCGTAACTCGCTCCCTAAGTAATCCCCGCTGTGTAACGTGCTCCGGCCACTCCCTTTATATGTCCTTGTGCAGAATCATATTTTTAATAAATGCGCTAATCACATTTGGACTGTAAGATCATTAATTGCTACCACAAAAATAAAAAAAGAGAGTCAGAGCTTCTATCAAGTCCCACTTCCTATTTATTTCTATATCGTGGCACGATTTGCTCGCAGAACAGTATCTATCCTACTCCATGTATAAGTTGTGAGGATCACTGTTCAGGACCTGCCTCCAGATCTCTAGTAACATACTGTGAGAGCTATTAACACTCTCGGGAAACACATTGCTCTTAATTACAACATTAACATGTATGTTACATATTTCGATCATATTTTCTAGATATACGGTATTGAAATAAATTAC
>JABUQX010049766.1:0-7500 GCA_015478945.1 Trachelipus rathkii | reverse complement strand
ATATATATATATTGTTTATATAAAATAAATATATATATATATATTATAATATATATATATAATATATATATATATATATTATATATATATATTATTATAATATATATATATATATATATATATATATATATAATATATATATATATATATATATATATTATATATATATATATATATAATATATTATATATATATATATATTTATATATATATGGTCTTTCATATTTGGAAGGGAATTCTCTTTTTGAATCCTCAGACTGTGAAAGTGAGGATGACGTGGAATATGACTCCGTAGAGAGTGATGGATTTGTTAGTAAAATAGCGGAATGTTTTGAAATATGAATATGAACAAAAGGAAAAGAGAGTTAGTTCTTACTCCAAGAAAAATTAGAAATATGGTAGAGATTGATGACGATGAGGATTGTGCAAGTACCTCGTCACTTCATAGGTTGTTTGATCTTGCAACCCCTTCAAATAAAAATGTGACCCACATAACACTTATATATATATATATATATATATATATATATATATATATATATAAAATACATATATTTTATATATATATATATATATATTTTTTTTTTATATATAAAAAAATATGTATATATATATATATATATATATATATATATATATAATATATATATTATATATAATATTTATATATATATATATATATATATATATTATATATATATATAAAAAATATATATATATATATATATATGACTTAAAATTTGCACATATTTTGCATATGTAGATAGAAATATTTCATTTTTACATATAAAAAATTAGAGCTCACTTTCATTTCATTTCTTAGAGGCAGTAGAGTCATAAATGGTGATGTGGATGAAAATATCGATGATTCTACACATTTTTTGTTTATTTGCATAAAAATTTTAATTAAAAAAAAGTTTTATGTTTTTTTTATTATATATTAAAAAAATATGGTGTTTTTTTTGGGGTTTCTTTAAAAATAGTAACATTGTGTTTTTATAAAAGGTTTTAAAAAAATTTTGCTTTCATGAAAGTTTGTCTCAGTCATCCCTTTGAAGATGTATGCATCAAATATAATCAAACAATAACCTAGTTTATCAAAATAAAGGTTTAAATAAGGTTAAGTAAGCCGTGAAAAATTTGACCAACGTCTACCAACTATGTGATTTTTAAAGAGGGCTACCTGAGCAGGGTTAATAACGATATTATTTATTGATAAAATTAAATTGTAAGGTATCCATAAAATTAAATCATGACAATGACTGACAAACACTAATGTGAACAATGGCTTTGCATCTCCTTGGAAAGTTAGGTTAAGTCAGGTTTGTATGTTCTTGTTTTTAATTTTAGGCACGTTTCCAGGTTCTCATCAGTAAGACGACTTCTCAACTTACTCTTGATACGGTTCATGCTTGAAAATGATTTTTCAAATGAATATGAGACCAGAATAAGGAAAGAACAGCAAACTCATGTTTTTTTCAGCTGATTATATGAGTCAGGAACACTATTACAGGTATTAAAAATCAACATATCTTCTTTCTCCAGGTCTTTCAAAGCAGACCACTTGTACTGTGAAATAAGTTCACCTTTGTTTTTCTCCAATATTTCTGTATCACAAAAACGTTCAAATTTCGAGCTCCACAATTCTTTGCTTTTTAAATCCAGCAATTGCATTCCAAAGTTGCCAATGCCAATAATAAAAGGAGAAAAATTTAGTTTTGTTACATTAGTATTAAGATTTTTTTTTAACAAAGGCTAACGTCGCTTTGCTGTTTCTGAATTCCTGAAACCTGTTGAGGAAAGCTTCCTCTCATATTTAAAAGTATTGTTTTGAAATAGCAAATGTCAGTAACAGAATTATTTTCTTGGCGATGTTTCAACAGGCTTGGAAATTGAATCAAAATTTCTCTTTCAAATTCTTGAGCAAAAAAGAGATAATTTCTTTTCGAATGAAATAACTTCTAACATCGAAAAAATTGTTTTCTTTCCCCTTTAGTTGACGATTAAGTTGATTACCAATGAGATAGCTAACGTTCTTACCCAGAAAGGGAAATTTTTGGATCTACTGCATCGATGTTAGTTCTGGATAGTGAAACACCAATTTCGTCAAGAAGAAATACCTTCATTTGCGTCTCGCTTTTAAAAAGGAAGTGAACGTCGATAACAGACGTACCTTGTTTATGCAGCAGAAGATCTTCGTACTCCAATCTCTTTTTCAACTAAAAATATCTTTATATTGGCTATGATAAAAAGCTCTTTGGATATAAGCAGTTGATAATTCTAATCAACCTATTTCCGTAAATCGCAAATTTCTACTGGAAATGTTCTGCGCACAAAGCGCTTCTGGGATTGGAAAACTGTGCGAATGGTAAGTAAGTAAGTATTCTCGTGATTAATATTTTCTTTTCAAAATGGCAACAAACCCGTTTCTTGTGCAGGTCAAACTTTTTTCGCCCCCGTCTGGTTGAATTCAATTACAGAATTTGCTGTGCTAATATCCTCTCCACTGGTTAGGACATTGAATTTAATATAATTATTAAAAGTTCTTCTTTAGGACATGTAGATGAAATAAATCGTACAAAATGTGAAACTTGCCATGTATCATTTATACTGGTCAACTGCTATTGATAAAGCTGAAATCAATTTAAGATCTTCGACTTGCTGGTTTGTTATATTCGAAAACATTTTGAGCTTCTATCTTTCACTGCTTTAGCAGACAATGGTTAACCCTTTAATTTTTTTTTTTTGATTTTTGCTTTGTTCTTAAAATCACGAAATAGCTCTTCGGCATGCGTTTATAAAACAGCTTTATGTTTTCGCAGTCGTCTGTTATATGGGCTTTTCTTCTCTTAGCAGCAATCACTTGACTACGCACAAAACTTGGCAATATTAACATTATTGGTCAAGATTGCACTAGTAATAAACAGAACTTGATTTCTTGACTCTCTTAGAAAGTTAGCGCGTCATAGGTTTCTATTTATCTATGCTCATTTGTGATACTTAGATTTATTTCTGATCAGAGATTGTAGTCTCTCGGTGCGCCTCAAATGCACAAATGTTGCTATGTTAATGTGCTCTTCGCAAAGTAGAATAATCTTGTGCTTAGATAGACGATAGCCTACAACTTTTCTCGTTTGTCTATTGGATAGAATATATAAGTAGTTATGCTGCTTCTGTGCAGGAGTGAGTATTTAGCCATAATTCTTAAGTTTTGTAAAACATAAATGCTCGACGTAACTATTTCGTCTGAGAGATCCATAGTGTTATGTGACTTTAAATTGAGTTCTTAAAAGTTCTTGTTTGCTACTAATGAGCGCGAAGCGTGGAATTTCCTTTTGTTGGGATTACAATTCAGGGTGATTCCATTGTATCTGATTGCACTTTCTTTCGCTTGAAATCATGGGTTCACCGTAAACAGATAGGAAGCAGGGCATCCTAAGAAAGTAAGTGGTGGCTTCATTGTCATAATTGACGAGAGGGGTGAATATAGTGACATATAGCATAATATTTATATTACTTCATAACTTAAATGGAAATAGAGGTATCTCAATATATATTTTACTCTCCCTAGCAAATAATGACATATGAGTAAATCTCAACGCGAAGAATCTGTATTGTTAATTCATGTTTCTACTTAAAAACTCGTACGCTATATTACATCGAGAGATGTGGATATTAATTACGCAGCTCTCTCTTAGCATCTAACACAATAAATAGTATACATATTAATACATTATAATAATAAATTATGCCTCAAAAATAAATACCTTATGATATGGAATTATATAAATGTTTGATTAGGTAAAAATAAATATATACTAAGTAAACTATATTAATGCTATTCGTAGAATATTAATATGTAATCTATTATGTCTACAATCAAGTTAGCTCGAATTTTAGTACATAAGTAAATAATAATAATAAACGTACTAGCATCTGAAACTAAACTCCTACAATTAGACTGAACTAATAAATATGACTGGATCTCACTCTAACTCGATGCATGAAGCACAACATCGAATCAATTTCCAACACAAAATGTGAACATCGCTCGTTGCGTCGAAGACCTTGCGTATTTTTGTTTAAAGCGTCTAATACGGACAAATGTGCAAGTGAATATTATCTTTGCGTCGAACTTAGTAGGGGTTTGCAAGATAATACTCTAATCTACTAAATTCTAGTCTTTCCATGCATATTTCGTGTGCGCTTTACTCGCTCTGCTCCGTGACTCAGTGCTCTCTCTCTCTACATACTCAGTCTCTTTCTCTAGCATACATCTCCCTCCGCTATTATACTCAATGATCTCTGCATCCTCGTCTACTCTGCATCTCACTCTCGTCCTTCTTCATCTCTCTCTTCTCTAAGTATCTTCTGTTGGTGAATACTCGCTTTTACTTTTTCATTAGTCGGCATAATAGATATAGACTACAAATTTGCAATTAACTGTAGGGCTGTATACCCCTTATTTTTCGAAGCAACATTTTCCACACATCGCTAAATGATCAGATAAATACGAACATCAATTGCGAATATCATACAAATTAAAAATATATATCTCGGAATTTTCCAGCAACGTTATTATCTAGACTATATTAATCAAACACCAAATGTAGCTTTTTTTGACTCTCTCTATAACGTTGTGTAATTCGGTGTTTTTACTGATGTCATATGTAGTCATTCTATCAGTATAATTTTTCAAATTATTTATCATATAAAACCCATATGATTTTATGAACTATATGTTCTCTCGATCAATTCTCAGTTAATTTACTCCAATATGTGACTTCAACTTTTGAATATAAAGTATATAATATTACATTAATAATAGGTTCACAATTATTCTAAAACTCATTACAGAAGTAATCATTAATTATTTTCGATTTTTATTAGTTTTGTGCTAGCGTTTATTGATCCAATACCAATAATAACTCTTACACTATTTTTAATTTTGAAATTGAAAAAATTGCTCTATAGATAATTTATTTTCTGTTCAGTGCGCGTGATAAGTTGTGTTAAGATAAAATTATTCTAAAGGAACTTTTAATGTACTCGGGGGAGAGGCACATTTTTTATTTACTTTAGATAATTTCTTATGTATTAATGCATTAAGTTTATGAGATTTGTTTTGGATAAATAAAAATTTGTAACATAAAATATGAGAGAATAAATTTTTTAAAAATTCTTTTGGGTATTATACTAAAAACATTATCTAAAATAAATAGGTATTGATTATCTTGTCCAACTATTAACTAAGCCCTGAAAATTTGATGTTGATCGCGTATAATAAGTATAGGATAAATAAAAATATATCATATTTCTCATCTTTATATTTTCAAAATTTAATCGTTCTAAAATAATGTTAAATATTTGAGATTTTTTTATACTTATCGATCTAATCATCAGAATTTTCTAAAGTAGGATATTGTATAAATATTGGTAGCGAGTATTATCACTACTTCAATATCATTAATAGAATAATTTTTTTTTGTTCAGTTTAAACTTTTAAATTCACTTTTTATCATAAACAAGTTATTGATCGAATGAGGAGTTTTTATTTAGAATATAATATTTTGTTTCCAATAACATAATCCTCAATAACTAAATTAGATAATATAGTATATCATAAGGAAATTATTTAAAAGTGTAAATAAAAATATGTTGCATCTCCTGATAATGGTTAACTGAACATCTAAATCCTTCAATGATTTCATGCCATTTCCCTATATATAAAAGAACATAAGATAAAAAATTATATATTATATATATTATACCGTACTCAAATTTTTTCTATTTCATAAAATTCAATAAAAAAGAGTATGTGAGTTTGGAAATGGACTAACGCTGCTCACTAGGGGGTTAGTAAAATGGTTTAACTTTTTTTCTATAGATCTTCTTCTAGTGGGAGGGGTAAGGGTACTATTATCTATAGTACAATATATATATATTTTATATTTCAAGTTTTGAGTTTCTAATTTATGGAAAAAAATCTGGGAAGTTGATTCGAAGAATGTCAAAAACATGGGTTTTGAAAATTTAAAAATTCTGAAAGACAATGACTACAGACACAGGAAAACACCGGAAAACAACGTTTTAGAGTAGGTATAAAAAAACTGCATTATTTATAGGTGTATTTTTATAATAGTTAGATAAATCGGATCGGATAATTTTCCTAGAATATTAATGTTCCTATTTTTTAGGTGGGGTTGATAACATTTGGTGAGTTTCTATATAAGTGACTACCTCTAAGTCATAAATTGGCACTTGCCGCATTATAAGTCGCTCATAGAGAACTTAATCTCACTAAGTAATAGTAATGTCATGAAAATAAGAAGCATAGTCATCACGAAGTTTCTCTCTATATATATAAATAACACGTTGGTATATTTTGTGGAAGATGCCACACTCAAGGTGGGCAAGTAAGTCCCCATGTGGCTCGTGAGACATATAAGCCACGATTTATGCCGACCTCACTTTATGAGTCTGAGGTATAATCATATTACCTCGTGACATAATCACATCCATGGTTTACTAGATTTTCCAAATTAAATTTTATCGTAAATCTTCATACTTAGCTTATTTGAATATTACCTTTGTATCATCACGAATATAGTGATCTTACTAGGTAATAGAGTAATCGGATTCATTCTTAGGTTATTCTTGTTATATAGATAGTAATTATAATTCACATAAACCATATCTCTCAATGATCTTTTTCTATAAATTTATGTCTTAAATATCTTCTCTATTTAACACTTAATAATCTAATGTCTATATCTAAATAAGTCTCATTCACTCAAAGAAGATAAGCATCCTATTTTATTCAAATGTCTTCAGATATCGTGTTCAATATTAAATAACTCACTGGTCAAAGATTCTATTAAACCATAACGTATGTAGTTATTTCATCTTCTATAAACAAAACTTCACTAGATAATTCATATTATTTACACTATATAGATAAAATCTTTATTGATTATTCTTGTATAAATATTTTATCAGGCTTATTCTCTAATCCTCATAGATTTAACTATAAATAATATTAAATATATTCTCAATATATATGACCTAATACTGTACATAAACTTAATTGTATGACAACTATAAAAGTCTTCAGTAATCGAAAAATTTGAATAGTGAGTATCTCTCATCCTCTTAGGGATTAATTATTATCCTTTATATTTATATTCACCCTGTAGTATCCGATGAATATAATATTAACGTGAAGCAAATCCCTTTTGATAACTTTTTTTCCCACAAATAATTTACATCTTAATATTAAAAATAATATATATATTTACTATGTCCCCTGCTCCTGTAAATAAGATATTCATAAATGTAATTATTTTTTATTAAAATACATAATGTTCAACGTCTAAATTAGGGAGCGTTTTTTCACATTTTACCAAATTTTAACTTCATATTGTAACGAAGAAAAATTTCCACAATTGATATATCCCGATCTCTTTTGTGTTGCGAGAGTGCTGCTATCTTGCGAAGCCG
>JABUQX010049765.1:0-18138 GCA_015478945.1 Trachelipus rathkii | reverse complement strand
GTGCTCTCGGATCTTAGTATGCAGAGTAGGAAATGGGCTTCCTAAGCAACACATCAGCATCATTATTACAATTACTTTGTTCAAGTGAGATCAATCTCATTCTTTCACTCTGAGTGAGTAGTTTTTTTTGTGTTGTGATGATGATAGATGTGGCGTATTGTTTGGCAATTCTACTCCGGAACATGACGATATGTTCGTGATATGCGGTGAAAAGTAAATCTATACATACCAATTGTGTTACTACGTGAGGAATATATATACAGTGCTTATTATTCAGATGTTATTAGCACGCTGCTTCTCAAAAATACAGAAGCAACATGAGTATTCTGGATCTTTGCGGTGATAATCAAAAGTGCGCAGCCATAACAAAATCCTTAAATCAGCTCATCATTTCTTAGTACATGGACACGATTCCACACTCCAGATGAGATAGAACAACACAGAAATACTTATACAGAGCATGGAGTGATTGTTTTGATCGATCTAACTAATAGCACACATACTGGCCTCTTACACTATGATGCTATACAATTATGTTGATATACTAGATGCATCTAATGTCGATACAAATCAAAGTCTAAGGTTATATTATTACAAGGTACAAGGTATAAATATTGCAGATAATCGATGAAACTCTACTCATTCCTTAGCACAGATACTTTGCAGAGCAATGACATGCCGATAAAGTATTTGCATTGAAAAAAAAACTAACATACACAGGATCGCCGTTCCTTTTAATTCTTTCCCTGCATGATTAGAAGAGAAGAAGAAGGAAGAAGAGAGAGAAGAAGAAGAAGTAGAAGAAGAGAGAAGAAGAAGAAGAGAAGAAGAAGAAGAAGAAGAAAGAAGAAAGAAGAAGAAGAAGAAGTGAGAGAAAGAGATAGAGAGGAAGCAAAAAAGAAAAGAAGAAGAACGAAGAATGAAGAAAGAAGGAAAAAGAGATAAGACGAAGAAGAAGAAAAGATTTAGATAGAGAGAAGAAGAAATATATAACAAGCACAGAGAAGAAGAAGCACGACAGCACGTAACTACACGAAGCACAAGAAGAAGTAAGCACGCACAGAGCAGACATGCACTTATAGGAGGAGACAGAACGAAGTAAAAGCATGAACAGCACGCAACAGAACGAGACATCGAATCGATGCACATTGCAGAGTAAGAAGAGAGGCAGTGCGTAGCGAGCTTGCGAGGGAGTATATATATAATATCCACTCTGCTCTTACCGTCCTCTTCTCACTTCATATATATATCATGTAATGGCACGAGACTCACTAGACAGACAAATGTCTCAGCAAGTGGTCACCGGCGGACTTATTCTATGCCTTCTATATTCTAACCACGATAACTCACTCTCGGAGGATACACTCTCCAAAGTATAAACTCATCTCACAACGCTCATGTGGGGACATGACCCCCACGATAGAACATACGCACAAATGCTCTATCCATTGCCGTTTACACTACACCTAGTGCGATTACCATTGGGTTTCCCTGTCGTTGTTACTTCAATAAGTTGGTCAACTTACTCTCAGCGTGTGTCGGTTAGCTCTTCCTAGTTCTCCTCATTACGGGCCTCTAATAACTCCACGTTCTTTCACACGTCACACCCAATATCGGCTAGTCTTTCCTTTGTTATATTCAGATTTAGCTTTCTTTCTTTGTTTTATCTTAATTTGTGGTCATCGTCGTTTTTCCTTCTTTCTGTTTATAGCAATATCTTCTTCATTCTGTTCTAAAGAGTAAATTTTTTTTTATTTATCATTCTTCTTCATTCTTCTTCTTCTTCTTCTTCTTCTTCTTCTTTCTTTTATTTTCTTTTCTTGTCTTACCTTGTTATTTACTTTATGTCTTTTTTTATCGCTCACTTCCTATATTCTATTTTTGTTAACATATGAGTTGCCTCAGCTTTTAGGAGCCAAGATCTTGCTTCTAAAGAACAACATCATAAGTCTGTTAAGTATTTCTGTCCATTTTGTGATATTCTATGGTGTTTTTGTAGTGTTGCCGACGTCTCTCAACGGTTCTGAACATTATGAAACGCGTTGCTCCACTGTTCCAGCAGAAAGCTGACAGTGTATTTGTTAAGCACAAACATTCATAGTGTATGTTGAGTGTTCCACTGTCAATGTAAGGTTGTGTGTCTGAACATATGAACTCCTTTGCTCATCGAACAGTTTGTTTCTAAGCACCAAAACGATCCTAGTAGAGGGATTAGGTTGGATTGGATGTGTTCCACTGTCAAGGGCTGTGATATGTGAGTGTTGCTCACTCAGAACAGTATTCTGTATTTCTTAAGCATCAAACATCACAGTTGCTTTACATAGATGGCGGTGAAATTTGTCATATATTGGATTATATTAAAGTATTTATACACCAGTTATTCAGCTGTATTGATTAGTCGATCACCGGTCTTCTTAGACAGAATATTGTTTAATATTTCTGTAACATCAAGCTATTAACTACAGTTTTCAGATAACACTGTGATCGTAGTGACACCGTCCCTTAGAAAAGATATGTTACTATCGCAGTTAACATACAACCTATTTATTCCAGTAATTCACTGTTGATTCAATTCAGATCACAATGTTTAGAACATATAATGTTCTATCGGTTGAACATCAAAGTATTTACTAACAGTTATTATCAGTGTTAATCGATGTAATTCACCTGTGTCTGTAGAACTATTATTGTTCTATCGCGTGAACATCAAACTATATGTACTACAGTTATTCAAGTTGTGATATTGATTAGGATCAACTAGACACTTACTGTCCTTAGAAAGATGTTCTATGCACGGTAACATCAATGCTATTTATTTACAGCTTATTACTGTCGAATCGATTTAGATATCAACTGTACTTTAGAACAGATTATGTTCTATGCGGTGAACATCAAAACTATTTTATTACAGTTATTCATAAACTTTATTCATTACAGTTATTTGTAACTTACTTATGTTCTATGCGGTGACATCAAATTTTATTACAGGTAGGCAAAAGTGCGATGGATGATATCACCATTTTAGAACAAATACCTTTGCAAGTCAGAACATCAAAGCCACTACAAGCCGTAATTCTTTTTATGATGTATTTTTACAATATATCCTATGATTTTTCAAATTTTTTTTAGTTTGATTTTAGCATATTCAAGGATACTATTAATTTTTGTCTATTTATAAAGTAAAAAGAGTTTAATTGACCATTCACAGACCAAATACTCTTTTAAAGTGTTTATTCTAACGTTTTCTTGATGGTAATCGATGGTGTAGAGCTGTTCACTATTTTGATAAGAAAGGACTACTCCACTTCTCGATTACATTATAAGAAATTGTTTGCTATATCTCTCTACCAATCCTCTCAAACTCTCTTCAGATTCACCACACAAAACCAATCTATCCGCAAATTAATAGGTAGGCGCACCCTCATCCCTCCATATCTCCTCATCTCTAAACCATTTCTGCCCACCCCCATCTCTAATTCTTTCATAACTCTAATCCATATACAATTGAAATAACCAAAGGGGACATATAAACACCCTGCCTGCACCCGTCGTATATTATAATATTAATAATATATATATTATATATATATATATTATATATATATATATATATAAATATATTATTATATTATATATATATATCATATTATATAAATATATATATATAATTAAGACCATAAGAAAATAGTGACAGTAAGAAGCCAAATGGACCTATCGAGACTGTCCAAAGTACAACCACTAACCAAACAATGGCTCTCATGCATAATCACAAAGCCCCTAGGCTTCTCAAATTTCCTGTAACTAAATAATCCAACAATTTTGGCTTAGTCAAAAAAATTGTATAATATGATACCCAAACCATTTCAACCATAGCCTTAATAACTAAATTATGGTCATACATGCAGTATAACATTAATAACTCGCTGTAACTAAAAAAACCAGCATTTGCTTTCGTCTAAATTACTACTTGGATACCCAAACCCATTCCATATACCTATCCAACCCTTTCTTAAATTTTGCAATCGAGTCAATCTCAACAACCTCCTGTGCAAACCATTCCAAAATTAACAAACCCTAGTTGCTGAATGCAGCTTCTATATATCAGACGATGGCGATGCTTCTTTCTTAATTTTCGTGTTATGGCACCTGGTACTCCCATCCGTGCTCCTACTATTAAGAATTTATTTGTCTCTGTATTATCAATAGATGTAAAATTTTGTAGACTTTTATATCAATGTCCCCTCTGAGAAATTGCCTTTATTACAGCGAATAACAATCTATCCTAACATCTTTCAGGCACTCTCCTCATTCAGCTTTACCCTCAAACCAGAAATCATCCTTTGCTCAATGTTGCACTCTCTCTAGCATATCTAATAAGTCTTTTTTATAAATAAGGGGCCCAAACTCTGGTGCAATCCAATACATCTATTTATTATGGCCTAAACACAGCTAATTATATAGTTACTTATTACTTCCATTGTTTTGTAAACTCAACATTGCGTATACAAGAGCAATCTCATTAGCTTTTATTATCTGCTTCCAAACACTGAACATAGCTACTTTCAAATTACTGCTTATATCACACCTAAATCTTTTTCTTGGTCCAATTAGACTCAAGCCAATCCCATTCATATCATATTAAAACTTTTATTGAGAAACCTAGGTGAAGAACTTTACACTTTTTAACTATTAAATTCATTTGCCATTATCTCCACCCAACGAAGTATTGTCAAGGATCATTTGAATCTTGATGCATCTTTTCAAATATCCTAACTGAGGTGGCCCAAACCTTTGGTATCATCTGCAAACTAGAAACCTAATTAAGTCCCTGGTCTAAATCAATTTTATTATATATAATTGATAACAATTATGGCCCCAGCACTGAACCCAGTGGGACACCACCTCTTCACTGATTTCCCATGATGATTTATTCCCTTTAGTTGTACACACTGTTTTCTATTCCACAACCCTCTTTAATCCAACCATGTACCCCTTTCTGATACCTATACACATTGCAATATCTCCACAAATGTCTATCCGACTGACAAAAATCACACCTTTTCAGCTAAAGTCATATAAATATATAAGTATCAACCTGGATCTCCTCGGGTCAATGCAGTCAGTAATGAATTCAATAAATCTAAATTAATTTTTCAGTATTTTTCATATACCGGCTGGAGTCTCATGCAATATCTTGTTACCTTGCTAAATATTTCTCTACTATGACCTTTCAGTAACTTTCCAGAACCTTTAACAACATAGATGTATAGCTGACCTATAATTTCCCAAATCCTTCCTTACTACCTTTTTTATAGTTGCACACAATAGCTTGTTTCCAGTCATCTGGATACCTCACCAAATTTATAAGATCGCTTAAAAATCAATACAGTGCTGCCTTTGCAATGCTAGTACTACCCTCTTTCAAAATTCAACCATGTATACATCAGGGCTTCATCTTTACTTGGATCAATATGGTCTATTAAACGTTTAATATGGATTCATTTAAATTTTCCTGTAAGTCTATTTGTTACATGCATCTAATCTTTCCTATTTAACAGAAAATTATTATTAATCTTTCCTCATTAAAAAACTGAAGCAAAATAAGCATTAGAAAATGTTACCAACTCCTATCTGAACTTATAAATTCTCAATTTTATGCGTGTAAATATTTAAATTGATATAGATCTAAAAATCATATCAAATCTTATAAATATTAATATATATTATATTAGACATATATATTTATTATTTTATATATCTTCAAGAAAAGCAAGAAAAATATAGATAACCGATATAATATATATATATATATATATATATAAATATATATATATATATATATATATATATATATATATATAGTACTATATATATTATTATATATATATATTATAATATATATATATATATATATGATATATATATAATATATATAGTTATACCGGTATATATATAATAATATTCATTAAAAATCGGGGGAAAACCGCGTCATCTTTGTTTAATATACATATATTTTTATGGGAAATAAACTCCAACTTTTAAGTGACAACAGGGGTTTATTTCAAGTAAATAGAATATATTTTAACGATATATAAGAAATTTAGGTTACAAAATTTACACTTTAAAAATCTGAAAATTTCCCATCTTTCGAAAAAAAAAAAATCATTAAATTTAAAAAATTTCAAGATAATTTATTCACGGAGAATTATATATCATAATTTTGATTTAGATGTTTTTTAATTACGTCTTAAATTTTTTCATGTAAAAACTTGAAGAATTGAGTTTTTTTTAAAAGTTTTTTCGATTTCAATGGGATAAAAACGGGTCTAATATAAACTTAATAAAATGTCAAATTTTTTTTAGTTTTTAATAAGTATTATTTTTAGTTTTTATGTAATGTCAATGGTTTCTCAAAAAAGGTTTAATGATTTATCTATACCTATCTTCTTCTATCTAGTGTAAGGATACAAAAAAAAAAAAGTGCAAATCAACACTGTATCATTTTTTTTATGAAATCTGTGCTTTACGATACTGGGTTAATATAAAGTTCCTTTTTTGCTATTAAATAATAACAATAATATTGTTATTATTACATGTTATTTAATGTTACTTCATAATTTAAATTATAATATTGTAAATTTTTTTTACTACATAATCCCGGAGTAAAAATAGCAAGTATATTTGTATAGTTCAATAATTAATTGTGCTATTAATTTAAAAGCATAAGCTATTTTCATTCATGTGGAAAACAGGAAAATTGATTGCAATCTAAATTATTATAATATATATTGAAATTTCCGTATTTCGTCAAAAGTTCATGTGAAATGTGTGTACATAGAGCCTACTCGTAATATGAAAGTGCTATTTTGTTAAATATCCGAATCTATTATTATTATTATTAAAAAATATTGAAAACATGACACAACTAAATATATTAATAATATATTTTTTTTTACAAAAATTTCAGAGTGAAATGTGCGTACATAGCCTACTCTTATTATATAACAGTGCTATTTTGTAAAATCTGAAATGATATTTTATCGGAATTATTATAAAATTTTCTATAAATTTTTTTTTTCAATTTTTTTACCCATAAATGAAAAAATTTCATAATTCTATTAAAAAGCAACAATTTGCAAACGTTATAAATAATAACTTAATTGTTTATTTCTATCAAAATTAATTCGATCAACACCGTCTTATTAACATTTTAAATTATAATTATTAATAGTTTGGACAAAGCACAAACCATAATAATATTAAGACAATATTCCCCAAAAACAATCGTTCTACCCCGGAAATCAAATTTTATTTGAAAATGGCATTTTTTAAAAAACTTTTAAATAATATTATTCACATATTTTATTATTTTCATTTTCTGTGGCAACATTAAGGAACCTCTAAATGTGAGAAAAACGATTAAATATAAATGTAACTTCAAATTTCGATTTTTCATTTTCATTAAAAATTTTTTATTTATTTCCAGTTTTATCAATGTTACCGAGTAGGTATACATTATACTATATACTTATATATATAGTATATATATATATATATATATTATATAATTATATAATTATTATATATAATATATATATATAGATATATAATTATATAGTTTGTTGTGAGTGGAGTGTGGTGATATTATACTATACAGTATATACTATATATATCATTTTAAAATATATATATTGAATATATTTATATTATATTATATAGTAGGGTGATTGAGGAGGGGGGTTGTTATCTAATTATATAGTATAATTATACGATAATATATTATTTATATATACCTTATATATATATATATTATTATATATATAATATATATATATATATATATATATATATGATTATATTAATATATATATTATAATATAATATATGATTCAATTTCATATATATAGTTAATATAATATAATATACCGGGTATAGTATATGTATTATGATAGTTAGTATATATATTATAATTGTATATTAATATAGTATATATTATTATATAGTAGTATATATATATATATTATATATATATAGATAGTATATATTGATAAGAATCAGTATATGTCCTCCTGCAGGTGAAGAAACAATCATTTTTGAGAGTGTTTTTGACTCGGCGATATGATTTGTTTTCTGAATTTGTAGCGGAGGAGTTGGATGACCAACGTAACAAAGAAGCAAGAATAACAAGCAGCGAAGATGAGGGCCGATTGAGGTAATGGCTGGGAAAGAAGCAGAAGAGATAGAGTGAGAATCTATGAACATTTACGAGAGACGAGCTAGGGATGTGCGATGAGAAATAGAAGAAATAGGGCACAAACCTAAGGTGGCGTTCGGACATCTAGAGAGGAGGGGGAGGATGAGAGTGGCGAAAAGTTTGGGAGTAGGAGGCCGGGAGGCAGGAGAGCCGAGGGAGAGGCGATGAAAGAAGGTGGACGAGATGAAGTAATTGAGGAGGTTACTTTGGAGAGGCATTAAGGGTCCCGAACATTCCCATGGAATTGATGAAAGGTGGAGATGCTCTCGAAGATAGAGACGATTGGGAGATGAGGGATACACACACCTGACATGGCAGAAAAACGCCTTCCTGGAGAGCTGTAAGTTATAAGTGTATTATATATGTTATAGATATAGATATATATATATAATATATATTATATATAGTATATATATTATAGTATATATTATATATAGTATATTATATATATATATATATATATAATATATGATAGTAGTTAATATATAGTAGTTTTATTCTATTATTACACAACCTACTAGTATATCTCAATCTGTAGAATTTATAAACGAAAGAGTAGTGCAAAATACTTACGGAAATTAGAAAAACTTGAAAGCAATAAAAAATATATTAATCTTTGATATACTTAAATATTTTTAAAGATAACTTAAGACTTCAAAATTTTCTGTAAAAAAAAAATATATATAATATTACATTACATACAATATGAATAGGGATAAATTTTTAATACAATTAATGGACAGAAAATTTAAATCTTTTATTTTTAATACAGTAACGAATCACACGAAAGAACAAAAGTAAAACATTCTCTAAAATCTTTGAGGCAATATGAATTACCAAACCAAGTTTATTCGTTGAAGAATAGTTCTTCTGAACATCTAAATACAGATCATAAAACAATGTTCAAAATCTTTCCAAGAAAGAAACCATGACTATTAAGCCTAAAATGATTCACAGTCTTAAAAATCCGAACCTAACAATATTGCTCAACTTCTTTTTAACATAACACATTCCCTGAAATACAATGTACTAGTAATGTTACTACTCGAGCAATTAAATTTTTGTAATTTTCTCTAATTGGAAATATTTACTTATCATTTGTAACATATATAAGAAACCTTTATTAAATAAAGCATTAATAGTTGGAGCTAATTTACTTAGTTTTAGTAACAGTGGACCTTTTCCTAGCAGTTACCTTTATTACTGCTATACATTTTTAAACTCTAGAAGGAACTGACGATTCAGCAAATCACCTATTTCTGAGCTGTTAATTCCAAATGCTCCAATTTAGCACTTTAACCTATTATATGTACAGGAGAAAATTTGACCTTAACCCTAAACAAAAACAAAAAATTACGCCAACCTAGGTTAAGTAATTTATAATTAGTATATAGCTACCAGTAAAGTTTTAGCTTCTTTGAAAGTTGGTATATATGATTATCTTTTTTACCTTGAGAATATTATTGACAATATATTGTTGGCCTGGAATGTTTAGTCAATATAGTATGTAATTTGAATTATATATTTCAAATGTTGTATGGGTATTTTGGTTAGCAAATTATGTACTTTACTTTGATTAGGACAGTCTCAATAGGTCCATGTGGCTTCTTACAATTTCGATTTTCCTTATGTCCTTAAAGACCAAATTGACCCAAGTAAAGCTGTAGATCCTGAAGGTATTTTTATAAAATAGAGTTCTAAAGGACGTATTGAAAAGGCATTGTATAATATTTAATTTCTCACATATGGTGAAATAACAGAGAACTTGAAAATGGTATACATCGTCTTTATAAGAAAGGTAATCATATAGAGAAATGCCTGGATGATAAGATACTGCATGACTCTTAGCATGGTTTTAGAAAGGGTAGATTGTATCAAAAAAAAAACTATAAGAATTATCAAATTCATTGCTAACTGCATTACATAAGAGATCTTATTGATGTTATACATTTAGACCAATGAATCCCTTGATAACGTACCCCATGCTAGACTGATACAAAAGTTATTGCATTGTGGTATAATAGGTGGTGGTGCATGATTGGGTTAGAGTGATTGAAGATTAGAAGTAGGGATGTACCGATAGTATCGGTATCGGTATCGGTAGTATCAGCCATTTTTGATGGTATCGGTATCGGTATGGTTAAAATGGCTGAGTTACAGCCGAACTTCTTACTTTTTGGTGAAAAATTATGAGAAACTATAGATTCAAATAAATCTAGTGGTCAATAGATATGCTGGAGTACCAAGTAAGTTGTTTTTTCCTCGCATTTCCTTTTAACTTAGATTCTTTAGCGCGTGGTTCTCCAAGCTTTATTTTTAGCGTAAAATTTACGCATTTGGACAGCCATTATGTATAATTTATACAGATTTATCTTACTTGTTTAAGTGATCAATAGATAATTTTTTTTTTTAACGCTTCGTGAGAGCGTGTGAGTGTGTGAGTGTTTTTAAACTTTCTGATTATTCATATTTAGAATTTTTGCTGTAAATAGGATTTTATCGTTTTAAAATTTAGGTTTTAGCGTACAAATAAATTTTCCTCAATTTCTCCTTTGGTTTTTGTCTATTTGTGTTTCTGTCTTTTTTTTTTTCTTTGTATTGCATGTATGATAGCAGATTGCACAGGCGTGGCTTTCTTTTGACTTTTACCAACATCAATGCTTGACACGTCTGAACTCGCATCCATGGAATACTTACCTCTCTAACCGTGTAAACTAATTTATTGCTCTGTGTCTGGACCCAGATGGCTAAGAATTCATCCTTCAACTGTTAATGAATCCAACTGTATATACTTATTTTATTAATTCCGTTGAAGGTGGAAGTATTGCCTATGAATATAAACAGTCCATAACCACGTCTCGAGATCTCGAATCTCCATAACTTTCGAATGTTCGTGGTTAAAATCTTTTTCCTATCACTACCAATTTTCTTATGCTTCTGCTACAGTTTCCCTAACAGAACAGATTTTCATGCCTATTTTCACGAGATTGTTATATCTTTCATCCAAATACCTGAGGTCCTCTATTTGGGGATTTCAATGTACACACAAAACTGAATTGTTGGTTCCTCTCGTTACTGATGTAGGTGGGGAGGAAGCCGAATCATTCAGTATTCTCAACATTCTGGAGCAAACTGATAAATAACCTACACACATTCCGAATCGTCCCAACCGATTCTTGTGAACAACCACGGACCTATGTCTTCACCACTAGTCCTTTTCTCTTAAAATACACCCCCTTCGCTCCTATCGGTAAATCTGACCAAACCTTATATCACTTAATATTTAATACTTTCTCTCAACATCTCCATCCTGCTCTATGCGGTTATTTCTGGCACTTTGATCAGGCCGATTTGGGGGCATTGCGTTTGCTTCTACTGCGAACTATAATTGAAGTAACTGCTTTGACTCTTAAGACGCTGCAGATTCTGCCGATAAAGTGGGAACTGTAATGTTAAGAATGAGCAGGTTCATGTCCTTCTTGACTAAATCTTTTTCTCCTCAAAATCCATGGTTCGATCGTGCTTGTATCCCTGGCCATTCATGCTAGAGAACATGCTTATCGGGTGTGGAAAAAAAGTTTCTCGTCTCCACCGACTCTTGCCAATTTTCATCACTAGAAATCATTTTGCAGGATTACTCTGCGACGAGCCAAGCGGACTTCATTAAAACGAAATTGCACTGACCCTCCCTTGGTTTTTTCTCCTACTACAAATCTCTCTGGCATCTTGCCAAAAACATCTCTAACAACTTCTGTAAATCTCATCCTTTCCTCCTCTTATTCGCTCGGATGATTCTGTTGTTAATACTCCAACTGAAAGCCAATCATCTCTTTGGGCATCCTATTTTCCTCTAATTCTACCCTCGACGATTCTGGTATTCCTCTTCCTCCTCCCTCTTCCTCCAGGTGTCCTATGCCTTTAAAACCTGTCATTTCATTTGATCGGGTGCATGACTCCTGAAATCTACTATGAACGTTAGGAAGGTGGTGGCCCGGATGGCATTCCTCTCCGAGTTTTGAGGAAGTGTGCTTCCGTGCTGACCCACCGCCGTGCGGGGGGGGGGGGGGGCAGGAGGCAAAGAGGCCGCCCGGGGGCAAGGGGGAAAAACACTTTTTCGATGAAAACTCCATAATGAAAGCTCTCTCTATACAAGTTGCAGAATATTTGTTGATTGAAGATAATTTGTCTTATATTCCAGAAGTGTGTACAGCTTTTATAATGTTTCTGACACTCCAGTAACTTCATCATCTTCTGGGATCTTTTTCAAAATTAAAACTAATAGAAAAAGTTATTTAAGAAGTACCATGACGACCGTAAGGTTAAGTGAATTTGCTGTACTTAGCATAGAGTATGATTGGACTCGCGCACTGGACTTGGAGAAATTAGTACGAACATTTTGTGATGCAAAGAGACAAAGGGGATTAATGAGCATTGTAGAAACTATAATGTCAAAGTTAAAAAGTAATGACAAATTGGATTGTTTATTAGTAGTTTTTTTGCTTTACTTTACCAATAAGAGTAATGTAAAAATTGTTTTATGTAATGATATATATATATATATATATATATATATATATATAAATATAATATATATTTATTATATATATATATATATAATATAATAATATATATATATATATATATATATAGTATATTATATATATATATATATATATTAAACCTTTTCATTTTGTATTACACTCTGGTTCTTTTGTAATGTTAATGTGATTTTTCTTTGATATGAACGAGAAAAAACTTTTTTTGTCATTCAAGTTCGCAAAAAACTCTATCCACCCCAGTCCAATAAGACTAAAGGGGCGCACAAATAACTGCGGGGGGGGGGCAACTGACCTTAGTTACGCCACTTGACCCACCCCTCGTTCAACTATATTCTCTATGCCTCAATACTAGCACTTTCCCTCGAGTGTGAAGCGCGCATATGTCCAACCTATTCCGAAAAAATTATGCTGCTCTGATCCTCTAACTATCGCCCTATAGCCTCACTTGTATTCTTTCTAGATCTTGTAAACCCTTCTTCCAACCTCGTCACTTTCTTTAATCATCTGGAATCTCTTCCCTTCTTTCTGATACGGCTTTTCGTGCTCGAATACTGGCGATATACGTCCATATTTAACAGATTTTATGGTTTTCCGCCCTGAGGAACTACGGGGAGACTTGCAAGTAGTGGCGCTTGGACATATCCAAAGCATTTGGACCGGGTATGGCACGGTCACTGCCTCCAGCTCCCCTCCTTTGGGTTTCCTACTTTTCTTTGCTTACTTATGTCTAGCTTTCTTTGCAAATCGCTCAAGGTCGGCTGTTGTTTGATGGGCGACTTCTTTTCTGTCAATAGTTGTGTCACACAGGGTTCTGTCTTATCTCCTACTTGATTCCTGCTTTTCATCAATGATCTTCTCACCGCACATCGTAACTCTATCCACTCATATGCGATGACTTGACCCTGCATTCTTCAACTCATATCAATTCTGCTCCCTCTTTTACTTCTAGAATTGCCTCTCGTCGTAATCTTTCCCGATTCATTTCTCGCTGATCTGGATGGAATTTCAGGGTTGGGGTCGTCTCAAAGCTTGTGAAATTTAATTTTTTAAAAAAACAAAATTCTACAGATCTCTCTCTCTAAGACACTTAAACTTTTCTATCTCTTTCGACGTTCTCTCGTCTCTCCTGTTGACAATATTAAACATCCTTGGCCTTAACATAAACAAAAAAATGTTTTGGAAAACTCAAAAATCACAGTGGTTGCTAGGCCGGCCTCAAAGAATCTGGAGTTCTGTTTAGACTGCAAGACTTTTATTCCTCTTCTCAGTACTCCACCTATACAAGGTTCTCATTCCGCCCTTGTATGGAGTAATGCTCTCATATCTGTGGGGCGGGGCCTCTGGTTTCATCCCGGCATTTTGATAGGGTCGAGTCAAAGGCCAAAAACTATAAATTTTCCTGTACTTTCTAGCTTCACTTGACCCTTTATATTGTTGCGGCGCGATGTGGTGCTTTATCCCTTTTCTATATATGTAGAGCAAGTGCTCGAGGGAACTATCCATTCGCGTACCACCACCTTTACGAAACCCTCGTAGCACAAGGGGTGTTGTGTCGGCACATGAGTTTTGTGTTGCATGTTAGTAAACTCCAGACTGGTTTCGCTGCCGGCTTCTTTCTTTTCCGTGCCACCTCTTTTCTGTGGAATTCCTCTTCCTTCATCTGTGTTTCCACTCAATTAATTTTCCCTCACTTAAACGCTGCGATCTGTCTCATCTGCGTAATTTGCGTATAGATGGATTGTTGGAGGCATTCAAGCACCCACTCTTGAATAAGAGGTTCTGCCCGTGAGCGGCGGTGCAACTAGTAAAAAATAAAATAAATAAAAGGTTCTGATAAGGAATTCCTTAAGCTAGCTGAAACCCCACAAGATTGGCACCTCCGACAGTGAACCACTTCTAGGAATGCATTGAAAAGCATAACCGAGGAGCCTGCTCGCTTGACAAAAAAAAAGAGAGAAGAGAATGGAAAAGCCGCCTAATCTGCAACCCCTGGCAACGCACTGATAGTGCGATGTGGCTTTTCAGCAAATAAAACCTACTGAAGATGAGGTTTGGATATGTTAGACTTTGATAAGTTCATGCCGAAATTGCATTGACTTCAAAGGAATAACACCAGGGAACCTCATCATAAAAACTGAAGAGAAGTCATCATGGAGCAAAGATAATTCAAATTTGCAGTCTGTGAAAGAGGAGATGAGGCTCTACCAAAACATGGAGATGCTGCCTAAAGAAGAGAATCCTTCATGCAGGTGCATGAAAAATGGGCCAAGGTTTTCATAATTATCAGTGTTTGCAGGCAAATAATTATCAGCACCTCTCATCAGTGCGAAGAGAGGAGCGTATTGTGATAGTTGTAGGTAGGTAGAATGTAAAACACTCCAAAAGGAAACAGTCTCTCGCCAGAGTACAGTGAAAGCTTAATTTTTGCATCACCAATTGTGAATTTTTAATGTTTGAGTTATTTATATATTATCTATCCTTAAAGGAGTATTTTATTATGTCGTGTTTGAGTAATAGCGTTTTTTTATAAACCTTTCTCGCTGATTATGAGGTCTCTTCTTCATTAGTTTTATTCTTATATTGTAGCTAGTAAAGAATCTTCTTGTAAATTGTTAATCATGTTAAAACATGGAGAAAGCTAGTAGCTTAAACTTTGTTAATACTAGTTGAAAGAATGGGAATTGAATACTTTTTGTAAATAAACACAAACAAAAAAGTATTAACTTATATTGCAATTATTTTTCCCTTAAAGTTCTATTATAATTTATAAAAATAAATATACTTGGGCACAACAAATATGGGAAATATAAATGACTAAGTATTGTTTTTACAGGAATTGCAATCTTGAGTTGCCAGCAGGTGCACAAATGTTCTTTCTTATTACTGTGTATTATTATATTAATTAATAGTATCGTATCGTATTCGCACCTAAAAAATGTTGAGAAAGTATCCGTTCGGCCTCTTTCTGGTATCGGTACATCCCTAGATTAGAAGGCAGTGTGTTGTAGCTAAATTGACAATAAATCTATCATTAGAAAAACTGTAAGAAAATGGGTCCCCACAGGTTTAGTGCTGGGCGCAACTATGTTTATATATATATATTATATATATATATATATATATATATATAATAAGATATATATAATACTAATTATATATATATATAATATATATAATATATAATATATTAGTGTGGGAGTTAATATAGTATATATATTACGGTATAGTAGCGTGTATGATATATAATATATATATATATAATATAATAATATATATATATATTATATAATATTATATAGTATATATATATATATAATATATATATATATATAGTATATATATAATATATATATATATATATATATATATATATTAATAGATTAGATATATATATATATATATATATATATATTATATATACGTATATACCGTATATACCATATATATATGGTTAGTATTTATATATTATGTGATAGGGTTATGTATATATATATTATATAGTATGTATGTTTAGTTTATTTATAGTTGTTGATAGTTAGGTATAATATAATGAGTGAAGTTTGATATTAAGTAGGGTATGTGTAGTAATATATATATTAGAGCAGGATGCCACCGGAAGTATTTAGCGCCTGATGCTGGAGAGCCTGAGCCGGAGAATGAAAATTTGTGAATTCCGGCGAGAGGCCCGGAATTCGTCCGGCGAAGAAAATGGAAATGTTCCAATTTATTGACTTACTTCTGTATATTATCATACCTATATATATATATATATATATTATATTATATATATATATAATATATATATTATATTATGTGCATATTATATAATATAGGTAGATATATAGTAATATATATAGTAATAAGTTATATGAGTTAGGTAGGTAAGGTATATTAAAAGGATTGAATGCTAAAACATGTCAAGTTCTTGCACCTTTCGTGGAGAACCGAATCTAATAGTATCTACCTAAGAGTAAGTGACGTTACACTCCTCCGAAGAGGCTCTAAACCCTTGATGTTTGTAAACTAATGAAATAATAATAAAACAGTTTATGTTATTTAGTAATCTTACAGTTAAATAAAACTGGCGTTTTTAAAAGAAAGGAATATTATAAATGGTTGGAGAAGCGAAAGAGAGAGAACGATAGCTAGATATCTAGGGATCGGAATCTACACTCTCTTTTAGATGAAACGATTGCTCAATGAGGAAGGGGATGCTTTGCTTTAGTGTTACCAATTTTGACTTATGTTTGAACTGTTGCATTTCTAAATTGTAAATAAACGCAAAATCACTAAATTTGACAAATCACTGCGAACATAATGAGAAATAATAATAGATTGCTACAAAAACAAATTTATTAATGAAATTAGATCTATGATATACATATGAACTAAAGAGTTATGATTTATACTTTTTAATACCCGCAGTTAGTGCATTACAAAAATAATTTAGCCAAATAACTTGGAAGATAAGCAGTGTAAAACTATGATATAGACTAAACTTTTAATTCTTTAAACTGAACGTTTGTACCATTAAGAGAAGAACTTATTTACTTGCAACATTCTAATCCACAATTACAAATTAGCTCCCTTTAATAAGGGCAAGCGTCCAAATGTTGGGCTCGGCTGAACCCCATTTTCGCCCCACCATAAAAAATAGACATAACAATCCGAATGTTCAAGCCGATTTACCCTATAAACAGCAAACTGTAGCCTTTTTTGCCCTCTAAAACGTTGTTTTCGGGGGTTTTCTGTGACTGCTAGCATCTGTAAGTCAGAATTTTCAATTTCAAATTTCATGTTTTTGACATTTATCGAAACTCCTCTTAAACTATTTTGTGAAATGACTTCATACTTGAAAATGCATAATAGGTGCATTACCTATCAATTGTTTTAGATGTACGTAATTTCGATCTATTAGCTTGTTCTCAGCGGTGTTGGTCGCAAGTTTCGAAACCTGCACTTTTAGTTTGAAATGAAAAATTGTCCGATTTACTTTTTTTCTACTTCATCGATTCAACATCCAAAGGTGTTAGGACTTAGAAGTCTGGCAAGATGCATATTTTTTACTTAGCATAATTTTTGTATACTCAAAAATAAAATTTGTAAACAATTTTCAAAAATTCTTAAAATTTGTTTAAGAACAAATCAAAACTAATGCAAATAACAAAGAAATTATCTAAGTAAAAAATCTGCATCTCTTCCGTACATATCTATATCCTCTGAAAATTTGATGTTGACCGGAGGAGAAAAAAAATTATCGCAAATTTTCATTCGAATCCCAAAAGGGTTTGAAATTGCGGCAACGCTGAGCACAAAAATCTAAAT
>JABUQX010049764.1:0-7500 GCA_015478945.1 Trachelipus rathkii | reverse complement strand
GAGAGGAAGAGAGACAGATGAGGAGAGAGAGTTTGTAATAAGCTGCATTAATATCACTTATAAATTAGTTGGTTACGTACTATAGCAAAATTTTTTTAAATAACTTTTTTTTTTTTATAAAACGCAAAAAAAAAACATTAAATTAACTTAATATGCATATCTAGTGAGTTATTTACATTATGGTAACATTTACTATCACAAACAGTATAGTAGTAGAAAAGAAATAATAAAAAAGAATATAATGTCCCATCAAAAATTTATTGAATGGCAACTCGTGTTACCGACGGTAACCTATTCATACCACTTTGGGAACAAATATGATTTGTAAAGAAAGTATATTAATAACCTAATTATATTATAAATAAGTCTAGATAGTTAATTTACTAAATCTATCAAATAAACTTCTAAGTACACACCTTTATATCAAATAATTCTAAAACTCGTACAGCCAATTTTCACAGAACCGAAATTTTCGACATCTTAATCAAAATGTAATAATAAAACTGTCACATATAAGGTAGAGATGCCATATACCTCCACAAATTAAATCTTGATGCATAACATGAGTGTACCATAGACTTAAAACCTAAAATTTTTACTCATGAATAATTTTATAGCGATTTTAAGTTGCTTTACATGAGAGTACCATCAGTCAAAAAAGGGTTAAAAAAGGAAAACGAAAAAATGATAGAAAGTTTTAAAAATAAAAAAATATTTCTCTTCCCAATCTTCTTGAAAATTGTAAGTGTATGCCCGTGTTTTCTTTTTCTCTGGCTTATATTCAGACATAATTAGGGTAACTATAAGATAAATATAATTGTTAGCATATTAATCCTTAAAATAAATCTAACAAATATTTTATGACAAACTTTTTGTTAGGTCTTGTTAAATATTATTGTGTTATTGCTATAAACATAAGAAATAATATAGGATTTAGGTGATGTACGGATTTCACTGTTCAAAAAAATAAATCATCAGTTAATAATAAAACGAATTTTTTTTCTTTTTCTTTTTAAATTTAATTTTTTTTTTAAATTATTTTTTTGCATTATTTAAAATATTTTTTTAAATTTTATTTTTTTTTAAAATTAATTATTATTTATTTACCTTTAGGAAAACGGGATATCTTTGTGTGACGCAATAGAAATACGGCTTGTACATGTTAGAACAGAATCAATCGCGTGAACAGCTAGGCTGTATTAGATAGATAGATTAGATTACGATTAGATAGATAGATAGATAGATAGATTAGATAGATAGAAAAAAGAAAAAGATAGATGGATAGATAGATAGAATAAATAGATAGATAGATAGATAGATAGATAGATAGGATATATAGATTAGATAGATAGGGATAGATAGATAGATAGATAGAATAGATAGATAGATAGATTAGATAGATAGATAGATAGGCATAGATAGATAGAAAGATAGATAGATAGATAGATAGATAGATAGATAGATAGATAGATAGATAGATAGATAGATAGATAGATAGATAGATAGATAGATAGATAGATAGATAGATATTGATAGATTAGATAAAAATAGATAGGACGAGATAATAGATAGATAGTAGATAGATAGATAGATGATAGCACTAGATAGATAGATAGATATATAAGCAGTTAATATAGATAGATAGATAGAGGTAGATAGATCAGATTAGAGAGAGAGGAGTTATCATTAATAATAAGCTCTTTGTGCTAAAATTCATATATATTTCACGACATATGGTGATTGTCGTATGATCACATACGTAATTAATAGCTGCATTCATTCCATTTTATGGGTTAAACCCATTTTATAGGTAGAGCCCCGTTTTGGGGTTCAGTCCCATCTCTTATGGGGATCATATCATTTCTGATTCCTCAGGAATCATAACTTGTCTTCCATCTTGCAACTTTCTCTTCTCTTATGCACTTGCATTTCTTCTGGCAAACACGCTGAGCTTTTTGGCTGGAAAGCACTTCCTGATGGCTCATGGATGCCCTTCGGTGTTACTGAAGACCATCCTTACATCAAGGGCAGTTGCTATCGTGGCCTTATTACCCAGTTATACATTATATACGACCAAAATTGAATTCAGCCACAGAAATGTGTGTTAGCAGCAAGCCTACAGGCCACAACGCGAACCGGACATACCTGCGATCTTTCCTGCACCGATTGCCAGTACCGACTCTGACTATTACTCAGACTCCGACTCCTTCCTCCTTTTAAAATCTTCTCTCATGCACTCCGCGCAATTCTTCTTCTGCTAAGCACTTTGAGTTTTTTGGCTGCAACACCTTCCTGGGGGTCCTCAAACACCATTGAGGATTCTGAACCCCTCATATTCGAGATCTACTGCTTTATAAACATATACACTATACAAAATAGTGTATTATTAAGCGAAATGTTTTACTACTCGGCACCGCCACCTGCTATGTTCGCAAGCACCTGAGGCTTGCCCGCACCAAAGGCTCATTTGCTACTAAACATCATGAGGGACTTCTTCTATATTCCTTCGTGCATTTCCTTTGCGGCTCGCTGCATATTTTCTCCAATACTTTCTGTCAACTTTGTCTTCTATCTGCTCGCGAAAGCATTCTGTGTTTTTCCTAACCCCCTTTTATCAATCGAGACCCAATCCTGGGTTTCCCCAGACACCATTGAAGGTCCTGAAACCCTCATATTTGAGATCTACGGGTTTCAGTAATACCTATTTGTGATTTTAAACATAGAGAATAATATAAGAATAATTACATACTTAATATATACATGCATATTAAACTGTACACAAGCCAACATATATAACTTATGAACTAATTTCAAAACACAAATACACCTCTAGTTATAATATCATAATAATATATATTTATAAATAATTATTAGTACACAAATAAGTATGAGTACTATAATTTCACTTTATAACTTCCTCTACTTACTCTTAATCTAACTATCTATCCATTACTATAATACCTAATCTATTATATAATTAGCTAAGTTTTTTACTATATCTTCTAATATTCATATACTATACCTACATTATAATTCATAAATATAATGATCATCAAATTTGACCTAACATTATTAGTGCTTCCTATCTTAGATTTTAGCAACTCCTTGTGGCGGCATTGATGCTACTAATCCCTAGACCACGCTTATCATTTGTTCGCGCTGATATGCGGCCGACTACGAGGGTTTGTGCGAAGGTTTCGAACGAAGCGCGTTCCTGCGGTCCTTATCATCATTTATCTACCTAGCTCATCACCGATCAATATCAAGCTTTATTCACGCGGATCAGCCTTTCATCTTTCTTAATATTCTAGGGGTAGTCAGCCGTGAAACCTTCTCTCGACCTATCTAATTGATATCATAACTTAGGTGCGGAATTCGTATAAGCGGGCTTGCAGGTCTCGCTAGATTGGCCGTCTCGTTGGCTCGGTGATGCTCGGCTAATAGCGAACACGATTTCATGTATCATATAATAGTCCTGACAGCACCCTTAATTAAAATCATATGTCTTTTTTATTTCTCTATACCTGACTTTATTTATTCACTTTTTCTATATTCTATTTATGATCTTTATCTATTATACTTATCTATTATGTAGTCTTATCTACAACGCTAATTCATCTATTTTAATTTACTAGTCACTCTTATCTAATAATCTATCTCCAATTTCAATTTATTTAATTTGATCTTTAATTTACTTAGACTCTTATTTAGATATAATAAGCTTAAGTATTAGTACTAGTCGTAAATTAATACACTTTACCGTAAATGCAGATGTATAGCTTGAATTTCGCTAGTCTAATTTGACGTAACGATAAGGCATTCTGGTGGAGTATTCTATACTTCTCACCATTATGTACTTAGTCTATATACTAATAACTCTAAATTCCGCCTATCGTGGCACATCATATTTATCCCTTAGGTTCTCAATATATATGATAAATATTTAAATTAGAAAGAAATTAGTAGAATAAATAATATGATAATTTATATAAGAAATAAACAACAAAAGAAGATAAAAGGACAAAGTCTTAAATAGTAAGGAATAAATAAAAAAAGAATCCCAAAAGAGAATAGATAATAAAGAATAAAAATAGTAGCGTAGAGGGAAACGGATGGATGAGGGGTATAGTACATAGAATATATAAAGTCCCCGACCATAAGGCGAGGGAGACAATTATAACACAATATGAGGATAACTAAGTAATCAGTAACAATAGGCAGTAATAAAATATACCCAAGCAGAACTGAAACCCTAAATACGGATATATAATTATAATAATTAATATAATAAGCTAATATTAATCAAACAAGATAGAACTACAAACTAGAAAATATATAATACCATAGTAGTGGATAGTACATAAATTATAATCCTGATTAGAAAACACGAGAAGTACTTACGAAGCTTAAATCCCTACTTGAATATTTGAAGAGCACGGCAGAACCCCCAACTGAGTGCAAATTACATGGGCCCATGATATTTGACCCATTACCATTATTTAAAATGGAAGATAAACCAAGAAATCCATAGAACGGAGTTTCAAGGAATACTTAAATTGATAACCCCGCCAACATCTGAGCGGCGAAGTATACCTTGGACCAATAAAGATAACCCATAGATCTGAAAGATCCTATAAATTCTATAGCAGTAAAGATGCTGACGCAAATAATCCTTCCTGCTGGTTCCAAAGCAGGACTACACGCAGTGCCGAAGGGGATTCATCACCGAATTGCCAAGAATAAGCACGTACAAGATATAATAAACGAGTCCTATTTATGTAAAAAGCCCAAGAAAAAATGTTAAACCTCGAGCCTCTAACAGCAGATAAATAAAAAATGAACGGCTCACGGATATTAAGAACCTGCCACTCGTTCGTATGAATATGGCATAGAGCCGGATATTATAAAAAGAAGAATATGAAGAAAAACAGTCCAAAAATATCAAAATGATTATAGGATGACACCAATCAGAATAAAATACCTTAAACAAAGCAATATTAAATTACGTAAAAAGAAGAATGTATGAGCTAGAGCTAGGATGCAGTATATATATATTCCCGGACGAGCGCGATATCAGATAAATTATCAATATGGATTAGTTCCGAAAAGGACTCATAATATTAGTGAGATATATAAAGATACAACTAATATAGTTTAATGGCAAGTTAAAAGTTATCACGCCTAAGTTACTAGGAATCTAAATCACTAAGTACTCCAAAATCAGGGGTGAACTATAAGTGGTAAATATAGTTAACAAACTGAAAATTGATCTAGTGCAGAAAGATGTAGATAGAAAGAAATTAAGTTAATAATGCTTTTTAAATTTTTTTTAAAAAAGAATTTACTTTAAAATTTCAAAAATAGTACTTCTAAGTTCAAACTTTAACTTTATAACTCTTAATAAAATTTTAAATTAGGAGAGAACAAGTCGAAATGCAATAATGAAAAAATTAATACCAAAATTTGCAGAATAATATTGAACTTAAAAACTGTGATAACCCAACCCAGGGCAGGTGAGCAACTCAGCCGGTTTTAGATAAGCTTCCTTCACAAAATAATAACAGAATATAAACATTATAAAAAAACTAATCAAATACATATAAAAAATATTAAGAACTGAACTAAATGTATTTACACGTCCAAGTATTAATAATATTTCCGAAAAAAACCATTTCCAACACCAAAATAATATTTAAGATAATCTTAAATCAGAAAGAATTTTAGACACTAGGAAGTAAATTGACAACAACACAGATCAAATCACATGTGAAGACCAGATAACTAACTCTCCAAGCAGCCCCAATAACGAATTTATTATATATCTGGTCGTAAAAATAGGATGAGGGACATATGACAACCAAAATCGTAAGCAAAGTACTAACTAAGTTTGAATCTATTCAAATGAAATGTTGGATAACATTAATCGGCTTCACTAGAATATGATTTTACATTAAGTTTATGTAATATAATGGACAAAGAGTATTCCTTAATACATTTTAAAGCTAATCAATAATCAAAATTAAATTACTATGAGAAGGATACTTATAAAATGGTAATTATACCTCATATATTGTTCAATATTCAGTAAGTTTCTTTCAAAATACCTTAGTGAGGAGAATGAAATAGGTAGGAGTATTTGTTATTCTTGTGTTTAATAAATGAACTAGAATTACGGTGTCAAGAATAGGAAGAAGACTAAGTTAAGTATGATTTATAAGGCCGAAAGGTGCTATTTATAAAAAATAAATATAAAATCAATGATTTATAATAATTTTTAATAATAAATAAATAGAAATGTACCTCTTTCTTTATGAACATCTAACGATCACAAATAATAATCACCGCTTATAAAACTTACAATTTTTATTTCAACATAAAATTACAAATCTGAAATATTTCATATTCATTAATAATCAATCAACTAATCAATACAATAATCAACTAAATCAATATAATCAATAATACATAATAAATAATAATAATAATTATTTTGTAATAGTAAATAATAATAATAATAATAATAATAATAATAATAATAAAGGCTCTACGAAATTTATCACTTTTGCAAGGCGATTAGATAATGTGTTTAGAACATTTTATTCATTAATTCATCAACTTGAAGTTGCATTCATAAAAGAGAGGAATTATTATTTAAAAATATCAAGAATTGATATTAATATAATATATAATAATAATGTATATATAAAGATATGATAAATATAATATAATATATATATAATTATATGAATAGTAAGATATATATATATATATAGAGATATAATATATAAATATATTAAAGTATATTATATATATAGAATATATAGTTATATAGTATATATAAAGTCATTTATGCATAATACCATTCTAAAATGCGGAGAGACAAGATAAAGTTTCACAAAGAAATAATGATCAAGGTAGGAGGATCAAACAGACAGAAGAGGAAAATGACTTATTGACTTCTTCAGTCAGACAAAAGAAATGAAGCGAGGTTAAGTCCTTGGCATAGCGCGCCGTCCTACCACCAGTATATACTATATACTATCATATTTTAACTATAACTATCTAGCTACTATATATATATATATATATAATAATAATATATATATATATATATATAATATCATATATATATTATATATATATATATAATATAGTATATTATATTAATATAATATATATATATATATATATATATGTATAATATATATATATATATATAATATATATATAAAATATATATTATATATATAGATATATATATATATATATATTAATATTATATATATATATATATATAATATATCATAGATAAGTAGTATAGGAACCGGGGCTACAGGGCCAACACCCCCCTTTTCACTCGGAAATTGTCCCGGGTGAAGATGCCTCGCTCTCCGTTCCTATTACGTACTTTGTAAAGGTTGTTTAGAGGCAAATTGAATTGAAAGAAGTTTTTAATCAACGAGATAGTTAGATATTATTTTTTAATTGTTGCTACCGTAG
>JABUQX010049763.1:12500-83600 GCA_015478945.1 Trachelipus rathkii | reverse complement strand
GAAATCACCCTTCAAACTTACGCAAATATCTCTTAGCTTTGATTAACACAATCGTGTAATCTTCACGGAACATTTTTGTAAACTATACTAAACGTTATAAAAATCAATATCAGAACCCCTCAGATAAAAAATTGTGTTGGTTGGTTTGGTGGTGTTACGGATATGTCGACCATATTATTTTATTATTTTTAATTATATACTCATATATATATGTATATATTAGTTATATATATATATATATATATATATATTATAATATATATATATAATATATATTATATATATATATATAGTATTATTATATATATATAATATATATTATTTTATATTCCCGAATTATATATATATATATATATATATATATATATATATATATATATATATATATATATATATTATATATAATATATATATATATATATATATATATATGTATATATTATTGTGGTTTCCTCTTGTTTGTTCATTTTACTTTTCGACACTCTTATATTTTACAGGTGAGAACGAATAGTTTTTTATAGATATAGATATAGATGATAAGCAATTTATTATTAACGATAATAATTAAAAAATTTAAAAAAAAATAATTAAATGTTAATATTTCTTATATATTAAAAAGAAACAGTAAACGAGACGACCGATCGACCGACCGACCATATTAACGTAAAAAAATCTTAAGGTTCCCAATCTCCCGCGGTTCGCTCGGGACACGAAATAACGTAAACCGTAGGAGGGTACCATTAAGATTTTTTTACGTTAATTTTTAAAGTGTAGCAGAAAATCTCTCAAAGCCTATAGGAAATAGGCGTCGTGCGTTGTTTTTTTTAATTATTTTTTGTTTAGTTACCTCTAAAAATTATTTTTCGTAGAAAACTGAAATTAAGGAGACAATTAAAAAAAATAAAAATATATTATAGTGCCACTTGCCCTCGAAAAAAAAAACTCGCCTAAGGAACGAAAAATTATTTTGCAACCTTCCGAGAAGTAGAGAGTAACGTTATTTTGTGCCGCGATCGAAGCGTTAGGCGCCCGAATTCTTTTTAAGATTTTCTTTTAACGTTGATATTTATATAAAGAATTGATATTCAGGTATTTACACTTATCATTAATTGTCTATTTTTCTATGTTTCTTTACATTTTTACTAATTTTCATCATACCTTTATCCGTGAATTTTTCGGTTTTTTCCTCAAAATTAAAAGATAGTGACGTTTTCCGTAATTACGAGACAATCCTCGGAAGGATCGATCGAGACAGTGGAATGAACTATCTTGTAAGTCGTTATTAATTATTATTATTTGTGACGTTTATTCTGTACCGTTATAAGTCGAAGGTCTAAGTTAAACTGTTGAAAAAAAAAATTTCAATTTTTTCGAGGTCGACTTTTGGAGAGCGATTTTGATTGAATTAAACCTTTGAGTTATAAACGGTTCCGATGAAACGTCCCTATTGGAACTATTATTACAATCGAATTTAAGGGGAGACTAAACTACTAAAAAAAATAATTAAAATATAGATGTACACTTTAAAAATTAACTTAAAGAAATCTTAAGGGCCTCCCCTTTAACTTCGATCAGGGCACGAAAAAAAGTTCTTTTTTACTCGAAACCGTATTCTGTTAATGTGAACTTGTCATCGTTAAAAGCCAAAATAAGATGACTCTACGCGTTTAGAAGAATCATTTTTTACGACTCTTAGAATAACGTTAAAGCCAATAATCGTTCCAATAGTTGACGTTTTCTCGGAACCGTTTTATAACTCAAAAGGTTCTACTTTCAAAAAACTCACTCCAAAAAGTCGACCTCGGAAAAAAATTGAGAATTTTTTTTTCAAAATTTGACAATTAGACTTATCGACTTAATAAACGGTTACAGTCGAAACAAACGTCACATTATAATGTTAATGAATACTAACAATAGTTCATCCCTGAAAATATTGCGTTTGATCGTTCGAGGTCGTTTTGGTATTGGTAATCGGAAAAACGTCATTATATTATAGTGACGCGGTAGAGGAAACCCGGCCTCGATTAATCCCCTCCGAGGATCGTCTCGGTATTACGAAACGTCACTATCGTATTTTGAACGAAAGAACGTTACTTTTTACTTCTTGGAGATGGTTGCAAAATAAATTTTCGTTTTTTACTTCTCGGGAGGTGGTCCAAAATAAATTTTTCGTTTCTTAGGCGATTTTTTTTTTCAAGGGAAACCGAACAAAATTATTACGGAATCTAAGTCTATAATAAAGAATTACTATTGAGGCATTCACATATCATCTAAATTTTTTTCTAATAGTTTTAATGAATAATTTTCATTATACGAAACGACAGTTCAGCTGAGTGTCTTTTTATTTTTTTTTATTTTTTTTTTGTTTTAAGGAAAACATTTTACGGTAGTTACCTTCTTAAAAAATAGTTTATCATTCTAAAAATGTTTTAAGGGAGACTAATTTATAAAAAATAAATTTAATAGGCTATAGAAAATTGATGGAACAAGTATTGATTTTAAATATTATTTTTTTTCTTTCGTTCTTATTTTTTTTAAAGTTTTACTTAATTATCATTCATTTTATATAAAAAAATGCTTGAAAGCCTTTGCCTATATAAGGGAGTGACAAAGCACATTTTTTTTCATTCATTGTGTCGAGCGTAACTTCGTCAGGCAAAATGTGTCTTCATCGCTTCATCGTCGTCGAAAACAATTACAGACCGGTTTGACCGCATCTAAGAATTGGGAATACCTTTTTTTTGTCTCTACTTATTACAGAAGACCTTTCTCAGGTTATTATTTTTTTCTACAGTTGAAAAAAAATAAACTGCTCACAACCTTATTTTTATTTTTTTTACACCCGGAAATCCTCGAAATGGACAAGAACGGTATGAATCTGAGAGATTTGGCGATGAACGTCATTTTTTGAAACATCATGTTTTCAAGACGCGTACAACAAAAATGTTTATGATTCGAAAAAAATTGCGGCGAACTACGAATTGATTTTAACTCACTTGTTTGAAAAACATGGACCGAAGGATATAAATTTCAACCTAGTCTTATCACTATTTGATTCAAACAACGAAGAGAAGTCCTCCGCAAACTTTCTAGAACTTCTCGAAAACGCGACACGAAATCCATACAGAGTAACTGAATCAATAACCCTGACCTTGACCAAGTATATGATCTCAGCAGACAGTTTAGCCGATGAATTTTCCATGGCTGCTAAAACCGCTCGGGTTATAAGGACTATGGGCACCGCGTATGAACGCTTGAGATCTTTAATTTTGTATTTAGATGACTATGATACCATTATAAAACTAACGAGTTTTATGAAAGACAAACAACACGAACCTTTATTTCGAATCGAGAACTTAGAAATTGTTAATATGAGCGATAACACTCTCACCCCTGACAAATTTCTCGAAATGATGAAAAATATTTCAATCCGATTTCCAAATCTAATCACATTGAAACTAATTTGCAGATGGCGCGGAACTGTGTCGAGATACGACCCGATTATGAACGATGACTCTTCTCCTCTTATAAACGTGTCGGCGAGCCCTTTGGCAGAAACATACAATTTGGAATATATAAAAGCGATGGAAATAATTGACAAAAATGATTTTTCGGGTGAATTGCGGAACCATCTTATTCCTTCATTCACCGAATTATCTACAATAATCGTGGATTATAACAACATACGAGATATTATCAAAATTCTCATCGTTGTTTATAACCTGCAAAAATCGTGAGTTCGTCTTGAACTACCGTTATTGACAGCGTCGTTTAAAGACAAATTTGGTTGCAAAACTGCGGGTTATAACACAATGGATATTAATTTTCGGTGTTTTGTCTTGAAAGAGACAAGTAACCAACATGCGTATTTTTGTCGGCGATGATTGAATGAGTCTTAGGGGAAGGGCATGAGTTGTTCTAACAAAAAAAACTGCTTCTTTAATCATAGTGTTGAAATCGAAAACAAAGAATTAAAATCGAATGGAATAGCGAAACTCTACCGTTAGCCAATTTTCCGTGAAATTATCACAAGAGGTGAAAATGCTACTCAATAGGATATGAACAAAGGAACTATAGTCCGGTTGATCATACTAAAATTTGTTTGAAATTAATTTTTGAAGCTTCTCTTAAGATCGGAAAGACGAAATTACAAATACCATTTCTGCCTCGCGTGCGAAGGAATTTCTGCAGTTATGTGGCTATAGGCCTATCGTAGCCTATATAAATTAAGACTACAAGACCTTCATTCGAGTAATCAAAGGTAGAATTAGAAAAATACTAGAAAAAAACAAATCCTTAGAGTAAGTAATCTTTTGGAAACACTATTCAAATCATATTTGAAAGAGTGAATGTTCCTTGGGAATTGAATTTCAAACGTTTGCCACTTTAATGCTCTCCTCCGAAAAAACGAAAATATCAACACCATTTCCCCACTTCGACTTCTAAATGTGAATTCCTTAAAATTGGTTTTTGACGTACCATCGAGAAAAAATCCTAATTGTGGCTTATTGAGTAATAAATTTGTCAAAGCATTTCCAAATATGACTGAGTTAGAAATTAGAGAAACCATTCTAAATATAAAAATATTTCATAACAACATGCCGTGACTGTTAATCTGAGATAGGTTTCAACATTGACAAAAATTTGGTAGAATTAAAGATTGATGATTCAATTCTTTTATATCAGATTCCTAGGATCTCTATCTATAATGAAAATGTCATTTAATTTTTTCCATTCAAGATATATCGATCGCTTGCGATATTTATTCGATTTAGATAGCAGCTCCCTATGTTGGAAAAAAGGGTTACATTTTAATTTGATTCGGGGATATGGTAAAAAAAGAAAAAATCAGTCATTGAGTGATTATGCATTGGACGTGATAACACCTTTTTCAAGTAGAAAGGAGATATCATCCATACTTTTTGCCGAAATATCTTGAATGTACTATGCCGCATGCATATGGAAATGTCTCATTTTCGACGGGTGGAAACATAAATAAATACGACTCAGAACTAGATTTGTGAATTTGAAATCATTTGGAAAAAATGTAAAACTCGAAGTGCTAGAAAAAGAAACAAAAGTCAGTATGATAGGGAATTTCGGGGGTTAAGGAAGAACGATATGAGAGTTTCCTAGCCCGCATTCGTTTTTGAGTTAATGAAATACATTTCGAGAGCCCGCAGCCGAAAACGATCCATGGATGGCCCTTCCCTCTATCGATAACCCAAATTTTTATTATATATATAATATATTTATTTATATATATTAGTATATAAGGCTATATAATATATGATAATATTAATAATTATATAAGTATAGATTAATATATATAAATACCTATATGTATGCTTATATATATAGATATATAATATATATATATTATATATATATACTATATATATTAGTATTTATAATAATAATATAGATATTATATATATTTATAGAGCCTATCTCACGTATTATATATATTTTTATAAGTATATTTATAAATATATAGATATATACTATGTCCCAGCAATTTATATATGATATATAGTATATATATAATACAATACCACGGATTTCTATATAATATTTTTTTTTATCTTAGTCTTAGGGCTAATTTTTATAAGCCAGAATAGTAATCTCCATCAAATCCGTCATACATTCATCAAAAAACCGCTCACCTATATCTATAAAATGTTGGTTTTTCATCCTTAATACTTTAGGTGTCGTTTCACATGTCCCGGGCCGACTCCCGAAGGGTGGTGTGTTCAGTCGGGTTCCCTCGGGGCGGTCGTCCTAAGAGTTAGTAAAACGTTCATAATGTCCCTAAAAAAAACGACCGTGAAACGATCGAACGGAACCGTTTTTATTCACCGACGAACCGTTTCGTCGAGCCGAATTTCTCTCATTTTAGGATACTGCGTTTACGTGTCCCGTAAAATAAGTCGAAGGTATAAGTCAAAATTTGAAAAAAAAATTCACAAATTTTTTCCGGAGGTCGATTTTCTGGGAGCGATTTTGACTTAGACCTTCGACTTATTTTAGAGACAGATGAAACGTCACTAAATGAGCGAAAATCGGGCTCGACGACAGTTCGGCGGTGTAAAACGGCCGTTCGATCGTTTCAGGTCGTTTTTTAGGGACATTATGAAACGTCACTAAGTTATAGTGACGCCGCAGAAGGAATTCGACATCGGTAGATCCGCTTCGTGGATCGTCCCGGGACACGTGAAACGACACTAAAGTATTAGGAGATGAAAAACGAGTATTTTATAGAAATAGATAAGAGGTTATAATCGATTTTTTTTTATCAAATATGAAAACGTTGATGATTTAAGACTAAGAAAACAATTAAAACTAAGGTAAGAAAAAAACAAATTACATAGAATGTTTATTATTTATTTAATTTTTTTATAAATAAATTAGTTTAGTTACCCCTAAAACCTAATTAACAAAGAAAACGGAAATTTAAGGGAGACTAAATTATAAAAAAAATTAAATAAATAATTAAAAAAATTAAATAAACAATAATAGTCTATGAATAATAATTCATATTTCGATAGATACAATACTCACATACTTTTTCTTTATAATTTATTTTGATCAAAAAATATACCTACTATTAATTCTTTCTCTAGTCCTAATCGTCATCGTTCGATCATCACTGCATTCAAAAACCGCTATCTTATATCTAGAAAATGTTGGTTTTTCATCCATATTTATTATAATGTTTGAAAAGAAGAACTGAATAACTTTATTTCCAAATAAAAGCTGAATGAATTAAAGTATTTAAATTCGCACGCTTTTCATTTGTCTATAAAAAGAAGTTGACATTATATTTTATCATTGATTGAGAAGCGTGGCTTCGTCGAGTAACGTTCGCCAATGTGTTTTTTCGCTCAGCGTCGTCGAAAATAATACGTGTTGACAGTTATCTAAGCAAATTGGAATACCGTTTTTATTCTACTATAGAAAGACTTTTTCTGTTATTATTTTTCTACAGTTGAGAAAATAAAACCTGTGGTTACCACCCGCCTGCTTTAGTTACTATTTTTAACCAAATTTTTACTTCAAATGGAAAAGAACGGATGGAATCTGAAGAGAATCTATATATGAACGTCACTAAGGTTAAGGACGCCCCAAGAGGGATCTCGCCACCCTTAGATTCCGCTTCGGGGGATCGTCCCGGGATCCACGTAAAACGAACTAAAAGTATGTAGGAGTTGAAAAACGAGGATTTTATAATTAGATGAAGGAGTATAATCGATTTTTTCTTATCAGAATATGAAAAACGTTGATGATTTTTTTATTCAAATATAAAACGTTTGATGATTGAAGACTTAAGAAAACAATTAAAATTTGGAAAGACCTATGAAAGTACATAGAATAAGTATACTATACTTGGGAAATTTATAACAAACACATTGACTATTATTTTATTTAATTTTGTCTTTTATTAATTTAATAGATTAAAGCCTAAAATGATTGTAAACAAAGGAAAACGAAATTTAAAGGGAGACTTAAATAGAAAAACATTAAATGAATAATTAAAAAAAATAAATAAACAATAATGAAAATAATAAATAATAATTCATATTTCGATAGATACAATACTACATCTTTCTTTTAAATAATTTTTTATATATCCTACTAGGCTCCTTCCCGATTCTTTTCTTATATTCAAATCGTCTTTAGGTCTCATCATACAATCAATCACAATAACCGCTTCATCTATATCTATTAAGGATGTTGGTTTTTATCATCATATTTACTATAAAATTAAAAATAAAAATGTGAATAAACTTTCAAATAAAACTAAACAAATGAAATAATATTTATTTTAATTCGCTACGCTTTTCATTTTGTCCGTATAAAAGAAGTTGACCATTATATTTTTATCATCTGATTGGTTATTTGTATATGCGTAGCTTTCGGTCGAGAATACAGTGTCTGCCAATGTGTTTTTTCTCGGTCAGCGTCGTGTCCGAAAATAAAACTACCGGGTGAAACACCATTATCTAAGAAATTGGAATACAACTTTTTGGATGTGGTTATTATAGAATGACTTTTCTCATGTTATTATTGTTGCTTGGTACAGTGAATGAAAAACCTGGTGTTACCACGCCGGCCTTATTTCTGATTTTTAATTTAACTAGGAAATCGCTCGACCGACGGATTCAGTTCGAATGGAAAAAGAACGGGATGAATATAGTGAATTTTGGCGATGAAACGTCATTTTGAAAACATCATGTTGTCCAAGGACGCGTACAACAAAAAGCTTTGATGATTTTCGGAAAAATTCGCGGCGAACCTACGAATTGATTTTAACGTATTTGTTTGAAAATTCATATAAGACCGAAGGGGATAAATAAAATTTTAAACCTACTGCTGTACCCTATTTTGATTTCAAAACAACGAAGAAGAATCCTCTGCTAAGACTTTCTAGAACTTCTTCGAAAACGCGAAAGCGAAAAATCCATGAGGTGGGGGAGTAACTGACATTCCAATAACCTCTGACGTTACCAAGGTATATGATCTCAGCCAGAAAGTTTAGCCGATGATTTTTCCATGGCTGCTAAAACTGCTCGGGTTATTAGGACTATTGGCACCGCGTACGAACGCTTGAGATCTTTGATTTTGTATTTAGATGAGTATGATACCATTATAAAATTAACGACTTTTATGAAAAACAAACAACACGAACCTTTATATCGTATCAAGAACTTAGAAATTGTTAATACAAACGATAACACTCTCACCCACGACAAATTTCTCGAAATGATGAAAAATATTTCCATCCGATTTCCAAATATAATTACATTGAAACTAATTGGCAGATTAAGCGAAGCTGTGCCGAGATACGACCCGATTATGAACGATGACTCTACCCCTCCTATGAACGTGTCGGCGAGCGCTTCGGCAGAAACATACAATTATGAATTGGAAATAATTGACAAAATTGATTTTTCGAGTGAATTGCGGAACCGTCTTATTCCTTCATTCACCGAATTAACTACAATAATCGTGGATTATAACAACATCGAGGATATTATCAAAATCTCATCTTTGTTTAACCTGCAAAAAATCGGAGTTCGTTTGAATCATAGCGTTATTGACAGCGGTCGTTTAAGACAATTGGTTGCAAAAACTGGGGTGAAAGCGATGGAATTGATTTTCGGTTTTTCGTCGGAAAAAGAAATATTTCCCAACCACGCCTATTCTTTGAGGGCCAAATTACTTCGTCGTGGATGCGATAATTGTTCTAACAAAAAACTTGCTTCTTTAATCGTAGTTGTTGAAATCGAAAACAAAAGAATAATCGAATGGGAAATTAGCGAAACTCTACCGGTAGCCGAATTTTCCGCGAAATTACCAAAAAGGTTGAAAGAAGAAGCGGCAGGAGATGAAGAAGGTGAACATAGTGGCGGTGGATTACGAAAAATGTTGGAAATTAATTTTTGGAAACTTCTTACTAAAGATCGGGAAAGAAACGAAATACAAATACCATTCTGCCTCGCGTGCGAAGGAATTTATGCGGTTATGGTGCTCTTTATGCCATTGTATCAATTTTTCAGGGAACGAGAGCAATGCCGTTTACATTCGGGTAAATTGTGGCAAAGAGAAATAGAAAAGAAAATAATTGATTGCTGGGACACAGAAAATTTTAGAAACCGATTGCAAAAGAATATTAGAAGGAGCGATGGTTCCTTGGAATTGAATTTCAAAAACAATTGCTACTTTAATGCTCTCCTCCGAAGAAACGAAAATATCAACACCATTCCTCCACTTCGACTTCTAAATGTGAATTCCTTAAAATTGGTTTTTGACGGACCATCGAGAACAAATCCTAATTGTGGCTTATTGAGTACTAAATTTGTCAAAGCATTTCCAAATATAATTGAGTTAGAAATTAAAGGAAACGATTCTAAATATAAAAGTATTGAAAACTGCATAAGAGATAGTGAAGGTGAAGTCGCTTTTAAAAAATTAGTAGAATTAAAGATTGATGATTCAAATCTTTTATATCACACTACTCTCGTCTCTCCGAATCTAGAAAAGGTCATTATATTTTTCCATTCAAGATATATCGAACCTTGCGCTATTTATTACTATTTTGATAGCAGCTCCTATTTGAAAAGAGGAATAGAATTTAATTTTGATCGATACTTGGTAAAAAAAAAAAAATTCATCATTAGTGAATGCGGTGATCCTTTACATGAAGGAGAAATCATGCAACTTTTCGAAAATATCGTGGTGACTATGGACGATGAATATGGAAATTCCATTATTCGTTGGAACATAAAACAATACGACAAGCTCGAATTTCTTGATTTTGAATCACTTGAAAATGATAATTGAGGTTTTCTAAATGAAATGAAAATTGATCAGAGCCATTTGGGGTTCAGACAATATGAAGTTTCCTAACCCGCATTCGTTTTTTGAGGATTTTAAGTAATTTACTATTTGAGCCGTATTCTCTCTTTGAAACCATTCATGGTGGCCTTTCCTCTATGCCGAACCATGATTTTTTTTATGCGAACTGCTTTCAAAGCTATTGGAGAACGTAATAGAGGCGACACGATAGTCGCTCTAACTGTTAAAAGTCTGATTACACACACACCACAACAATTTTAATATATATATGAATACTATATATATCTGATTAATTAATGATACGTATATTATATTAGTTAATAAATAAAGAATTAAATAAAATAAGTATACATAATAAATATATAGTAAAAATTTAATGTCCTATAAATAGTAGTATATATGTAAAGATAAATCTATAAGTATTATTAATATTAATAGGGTATTTATATATATATATATATAATGATATATATAATATATATATATATTATTATATAGTTAAATATATTATATTATAATATCAGTAGTACTATATGTATTTCAGGAAGTTTATATAATAAAATTAACAGACATAAGAGATATAAATGTATATATATAAAATAGATAATATATATATATTATATATATATATAGTATTAATATATATAATATATAATATTCGTATATAATATATGGAGTAGATCTCACATAAGAGTTATATACTATTTTTATTTTTTATCGTTAATAATATATTGTATTACTATATAATTACTATATAACTATTATATTTATCATATCATATATATATATATATATATATATATAATCTCTATATATTGACTAACTACATATATTATATATATATATGTGCGGCTTATGTCTTTTTTTATTGATTTGTTATTAAGTTCTGGCGTGTATTTCTTAACTCTAAAGTCTGGTATTTTTTTTAGTTTTAAGGAATTATTTTTTAAGTTGTTAGGAAATAATTTTAGTTTTAAGAATATATTTTTTAAGATCAAGGATATTATTTTACTTTTTTACATTTTATTTTTTTATTTTTTTTTTTTATTTTTTTATTTTTTTTATTATTTTATTATATTTATTTATTATTTTTATTTTTTTATTATATTAAATTATTTAAATATTTTTTATTTTTTATTTATTATATATATTTATTTATTATTATTATTTTTTATTTATTATTTTATTTAATTATTTTTTATTTACTTTTTTATTTATATTATTTTTATTTATTATCATATATTTATTTATTTTATTTGTATATAACTTTTTTATGTATTTTATATTTATTATTATTATATTTTTTTATTTTAATTATTTATATTTTTTATTTATTTTTTTTTTTTTTCTATTTAATATTTTTTTATTTTTTTTTGTTTTCTTATTATTTTTTGTTTCCTATTTTTTATATTTTTTTTATTTTTTTTTATTATTTTATTTTTTTTTATCAAATTTTTAAAATATTATATTATATTAATATATTATATATTATTATTTTTGTTATTGTATTATTATTATTACTCTATATTATTTAATGTAATATTTTATGTATGATAATATATATATACTAATATATATAATCACTATACTGATAATAATATCGACTGCTATCTATTATATAGTATATATGTACAATATATATATACTATCCAATTTATATATATAATATCTATAATCATTATTTGAATTAAGATTTTTCATGATATGTTATTAAATATTAAAAAATATATTCCATATATCATTCCAATATGATATATTCAATAGTAACTGCCTTAGTACTACCTGTTGAAAAGAAGCAAGAGAGTGATTATGATATAATTTTTTCCTATTTAAAGTATGCACCGTAGCGTTCTTTTGTTCTTCAACTTTTGCTCGATTCGCGGAGCCCTTGACTAATTCAAGTTTGCCGATCACCCCATGGTAGATCTAAAAAAAGAAAGTGCTTTCCAATTATATAAATTGGGTCTATCATTTAACTTATAAAATTGCTGAATAATTATTGCATGTTACAAGATCGGGCCAAAGCATTTCCCAGGATTTGCTCGTGAATATTGATAATTTTATAAGGATCAACGCATAACTAAAATTTACTTACCCAACAGTTGGCAAAATTCAAAATCGATTAAAGTTTATAATAAAAATCTTTTGCTCAAAAACTTCAGCGTCACCGCTTGATGTGTCTCCTAGTCCCAAAATGTGACGCTCTTACACAGTATTCTGAGAACCACTGACCTACGTCGATTTTCATGTATATTATTTATGATTGCATTAGGTATGTTAGAAATTGCACTTCTCAAACTTGACGGAACGTTCGAGCTGGATTTCCAATAAACGAGTAAAACCAAGCTCTTCGAAAATAATCCCTATTACTAATATTTATTATTCGCGAATATTATATATGTTTTATTCAAAACAAACCCGTTAGAAATGTTCTTTCAACCTCTTTATGGAAAAATTCATAATTTACAATTACGTTCTCAGACCTTCGATCAATTCAGAAACTAAACAAGTAATTTCTTCACGATGATATTCGCGACGCTTTAAGTGTAAACCATGTTTGCTCGTAAAAACTGTGTTGACGTCGTCACAATAGTCACCCTTTGCAGGGTATAAACGGGCCAAATTGAAACCGTCCACTAATAGGAATGATCCGTTACCGATTGTTCTTAAAAATTGAAAATCTAAACGCGAAATTGCATTATTTTTGCTGCGCAGAATTACTCGAAACGTCACGTGTGTGTATCAGGAGTCACGGATTCCGATGGAAATGGGGCGTCCGTTGCCATTGGTAATGTATTGTGTGTTAATTTTCGTACTCTGGAAATTTTATTCGTATGATATAATTATTAATATTATAGGTGAGTTTATTCTGTACCGTATATTAGGTCGAAGGGCTAAGAGTCAAAATTTGAAAAAAAATTCTCAAAGTTTTTCCGAGTCGACTTTTTTGGAGAGCGATTTTGATTTTGAGACCTTTTAAGTTATAAACGGTTCCGATAAAACGTCACTATTGGAACGAGTATTACGCTTAACGATGTTCCAAGCGTAAAAAATGGATTCCAAACGCGTTGATTTTTGGGCTTTTACGAAACGTCATTATACGACGAGGATGTTTCCGAATCTTCGCTCTTCATTCTTTAATTATTTTTTTTTATATAAATTATTAATGCGTTAAAATTAAGTGGGAGGACTCCCACTTACGCTTTCGATTCATCGGGGCACAAAATAACGTAATTTTTACTTCTCGGGACGATGTTGCTAAAATAAATTTTTCGATGTATCCTTTAATCGCGAGTTAGTTTTTTTCATAATAAGAAGAGGGCATGTTGTACTACGTATATATGTATTGAGTATATATTTTTTTTTATGTTGACCATCTCTTAATTTCAGTTTTTCATGAAAATTTCCATTTACCTAAAAAAAAATCGCATTTGCTGACGACTCACCCGACGCCCCATTTCCTAAGGCTTCTCAAGCGATTTTTTTGCGTACACTTTAAAAATTAACGTAAAAGAATTTCTTAAAGGTTACCCTCTCACGTTCGCCGGGGCACGAACAATAACTTTACTCTCTACTCCGAAGGTTGCAAAATATAAATGTGTTTTTTGGGCTTAGCAAGTTTTGTTTCGAGATGTTCCAACAAAAAAAAAACATTAAATTACGAAATCTAAGTCTGTATACAGACATTGATAATTATCACTTCATTTTTATCAACTTTTTTTTCTTCGTCTTTCGTAATTTTCTTAAGTCTATAATTATTCTTACTTACGTTACCCCTAACGTATAAGTATTTATCGTTTGAAAATGGAATTTAACGGTGAGACTAAACTATAATAGTAAATGGGATGAGTAATATAAGATAGTTACACTTGTAACAAATCTTAACGGTTATCAAGAAAAATTCTTAAGCGGTACCCTACCGACGGTTCCACTCGGGCGTCACGAAAGTACGTTGGACTTTATACTTTCTTCGGGAGATGGTGCAAAATTAATTTTTTTTACTTTGCGCCTCATATATATATATATTCGGCTTAGGGACGAAATTTTGATTTTGCTACCACCTTTTCTCCGACAAGGCAAAAGGGTTAAAGTTATTCTTATATATCTTAATTCGTGATATGCTATATAATGATATAACGTTATTAATAGATTATTAACCACATAGAAGTGCCAGGTTACTATGGGCGATAGCTCGAGAGGAGGCTGACGTTCGAGTTTTAGAGCACAGGTCCACACGAATCTATGTACTCTCGCATATCAGTATCTTGGCCCCTCACTCTCACGCAATAAACTATTTTTTACTTTTTCTGGAAATGTAGGTAGATCTGAAAGATAAATTCCTTCCTTAAGCGAGTTTATTTTGAGGGGTTGAGTAAGTGTAAAATGTGAGATGCGGTATGTGCGATCTGTGTTTTAATTTTGTAGGCTCTCTCCTCTACAGAATTATTTGCTCATATAGATAAAAGACTGAGAATTGTTAAGGGAGTACGTATTTTTATTAGAGGAAAGCTATATAATATTTTTATGTGGAGCTAGTATATAGTATGAATAGTTTATATATAATTACTAAGTAAAGGCAGAGGAGTATATAATATTGATAATTATATCACTGCTTAACTATTGAGGTAGGATAGGGGATATTACTGATATATTCAGTCAGTGAATAATATATTATAGTATTGGGATATATCACTATATGAATATCACAAAGAAGTAATTGTGAAAATCATGCTAATGATAGGTTATACTGCTAAAGATTGGAACAAATTTATATCTGGATGTGCGAATATAATGATCCAAATTTTGAAGAACTACTGATGATTAATATATGTAGTGTATATTGTAATTTTAACTTTAAATTTGATAGTATATAATATAATATAAAAAAAATATAAGATAAATAATAATATCCAAATATTTTATGAAAAATTGTGTGGTACGGCAAATAAAACTTTTTGTACGCTCAAATATACGCGGCTCGGTGACCATGGCGATTGACTTAGCTTTTTCATAACTCTTACTTTTCCCATTAGGGGAGTGTGGCCAAATAGACAACTCGTAAATCTCATAGTAATTTGCAACTTACGAAAGGCGTTGAAAATCCATTCCTAGAAGGCAGGACCTTTGTGCAAAGGCTTTCGTATTATAGCATAACACAGCATTCCGCTATTCTATATTACTTTCGGTACTAGAAAAGATGGTGCTCACATGTGTTACAGGAGGTACAATAGTCCAGTGGAATTAACATGTTTACACGAACTCCGGAACTTTCTTTTTCCATAGGTCATAAGAATTCTCCTAGATCGCGGGGAGTTCAAAGATTAAGGTGTTAGGCTAGCTGTTAGCATTTCGAAGTAGACTCAGTAAGGCCGTTCTCTGTTATTTGAAAATCTCGAATTCAATTGCGCACTCGTCACAAATTGATTTACAAACGTTGTGGTCTATTACTCTGTGTTGACTCCAAAAAGCAGGTATTGTCGACGACGCGCTCTCGATCTTTTGGCGTTTTATCAGATATAATAAAAATTTTTTCGTTAAAATCACTGGCCTCGGGAAGATTCATCGCTTAAGGTGCTTGGAGAGAATCGGACGCCTGTACCGGCATGATAATGTTTCAAGGTAAGCTTCGGGCTGATGGTGCGTACTAAAGTATATCAAAAGGTTCACCGCGGTTTAAGTATGGTTTTTCGTCTTTGAGTTTCGCGTGCTTCTATTTACAATTCTCATCGACGTTGAAATGTCGTGCTGGTGTTCAGCTTTCCAAAAATGTATTTTACATTTTCTGAGCTTACATAGATATATCGTGATTATTGAGGAAAGAATAGTAAGCGAGTACGCAGGACGATTAAAAAGGGGATTCATGTTTAACGATATAAACTTGTTTAAAGCCTCTCGTATAGGCGTATTTATAGGCCTATTTTCTCTTCGGTTGTATTATAAAGCACGAGCTACGGCAAGGTCATCTAGCACAATAAGAGTTTGGTTAGCTGAATTAGGGCTTGGTGTGTTATCTAAAAGCGATATCAATCTAAAGGGGCAGGTGTCGCTCAAGCTGTCTTCTATATGCTTCATGGCTCTGTTTAGTCCTGATGGTCTGATTATGCGCTTTGCTGAATGGATGCTCCTCAAAATTAACGTCGCAACGTAAATGGCAGATATCGTGTTAGGCGTAACCTAATTTAACTGGTTGGCTAATGCTGAACGCGATTCAATATCATGAGTTAACAAAGAAACTGTTCGTCTCCAGAAATTAGGTGATTTTAGGATTTTCTATAGTCATATATGTTAGTAAGTTTAGCGTATTGATTGAGAGATTTAGATAAATGACGAATGCTTTCTTGTAGAGTGTTAGATTTCAAAATTGTCTCTGCTCCTTATTGCGCTCTAATAATAAGGAATACTCTCTAATTTTGTACTTATTGTGACTTCTCAGACTCTCGTTTTCCTTATCCACATTAGTTATTACTTATCGGTGTCGAGTGTTAGATAGTGAGAGGGCGAGTAGGGAACGGTGATGCGGCGGCGGTCGATGAGAAGTAACAGTTCGTAATGGATCGGGGGGGGGGGGGGGATGGAGCTGCGGGCGAAATACTTGCTTGGTTGCGCGCTGTCAATTTTCGATAAACAACAATTCGGACAATTTAGCCAAAAGACGTTTACTTCTTAAATGTCTTGCTTAGTCAAATCAAAATTTTCACTTTACTTGCTTTAAAAGTTTGTCGAGTAAGCGCGAGCATGGAGAGTCATGTCATAGAAAAGGCGACATTTGCGCGTGGGGATAATACCTGAACATGGTATGGGATTTGGCCAACATCGTTTCAAAACCGAAGATACCTTTTCATAATCCTGTAAAACTTAAGATTTTCTGGGTGCATTCTTCAGAAAATTGTTTTTTGTCTTGGTCTCGACTCTATCTTTAAAAAATTAAATCGCTGTAGTAGTCTGATGAGAATTTGGGTATTAATAATTAGCTTGTAAATTTCTGAAACGAAGTTTTGAGGAATTACGGTATTAGAGCAACGGGGAATATACTCAGGACAGGGTAACGGAGTGTTTTCGGAAAGTTAGGGAGATATTAGAGAGGTTTCAAAAATTGCAAATGCCTTCTATTCGTTCTAATGGTTTTTCTGAAATACGAAAGTGATCACAGAGAGTTTACAGTGGCTCCACAATTGGTTTCGGAATTCGAGAACCCTTTTCCTTTTCTGCCAAGTCCATACAAATCGAAGTTTTGCCGAGTATTCATCTCGGGCTGGGGTCGGTTCCATGAAAATTTTATTTGCACGCGGGGTTATTTGGCCCTGAATGTAAACGCGTGAATAGAGTCAAAGGTTCATGGTGTGAGTGAGGACACTCCTTCAGTGTTGAATGTATGTTCGGGAGAAGGGTGAGGCAAGTGGTGGCCGGGTGTTGCTTAGAAAAACATAAAATACTTGATTTGTGGCGTCTGTGGTTATATGTGACTAAGTATCTTTTTAAAAATTTTTACTATCCGCGTTCTTCTGACCGCTGCTGCTGCTGCTGCTGGCTGCTGTGCTGCTGCTGCTGCTTCTGCTGCTGCTACTGAAATTTAAAGCATTCTATTTAAATTTTTTCTGCTGGAAGTAACCACTTCGGATGATTATTAATTTAGCCACCGTCCTCTTTTTTTAACAAAGGGAAGGTCTAAAAAGCTGAGACTCACTAGGAACACAAAGTGCCGAGAGTTTTTAATCCTCGATATTCGTATGCGTAAAAAATCTAATTTCTCTTTTTCGGCCATTTCTTATAACCCACGGTGTTTCAACTAGGGGGTGTGCTAAATCAAATATCTTCTTCTAAAATGTTTTATCGCTTTTTAACTTTATTTAAATGTCTCTTCGTTTTTGTTTATCAAATTTTGTTCCAAGAAAAATCCAAAACTTTTTTCTTCTTTAAAGGTTTAAATAAAACCATTAAATCTTATCGTAAAAGGTGTGAATGCAAAAAAAGGGTTCTCATTCATCTTGACATAGTTTTCGTATATTTTATCTGCGGCACCTCTCGTTTGTTCGTGACAAATGTTTTAGGTTCCTAATATTGCTTTTAGGGACGGTGTTCTTGGAACCTTATTTCTTCAAATACCGACCTTTCAGAACGCTTAGCCCGGTGGTTATAAAGGGATCTGAAGACCTTTCATAGTGTTTAATTGCGACGGCCCCGCTAAATAAAGTAAATATTTAGCGGAGTTCACCGAGTGCTCCGCGGCGCTAATATTTTATGAGATTAGTCGTGCCGGATGTGGTAAAAAATAATATTCGCGCGTTCAAAAAGAATTGATGGTAAATTGAAACCGGAGTATCTTAAATTACGTTATATCAATTCGAAGGATCACAAGGCTCTTAGGACGAACTGCTCCGATAAGCGTATAGCGTGATGAGTATCATAAAAAGAATACTGGAATATATCAAATTATCCAAGTGGAGCGGACGACTTGAGCAGCGCCTCTCGATATAAGAGAACGTTTACGCGTCGCCTCTCTAAGCTTGTATCTCTCGAGTCCTCGCTGTGGGTCAGGTTCGAGTCGGATATCAGAGGGATATCTACATGTGTGATTGAGGAAATAAAATAGATCAAAAGTATCATTATTATGAGACGCAAATAAAACTTTGCATAAATATCAAGAGTTTGGAAAATGAGTTCTTGAAGAAAAAAACCAAATTTATTTTATTTCATTTTTTTATTAGTTAAAGCGATTAAAATAAATTATTCATAAATTCTGCTTTGCTACTGTGTTTTGTGTTTGAATTAAATACGGCATGTATTAGTTGGGTTGAGGTTGTGTGGAACGGACCGCTGGCGTGACGAGGAGGCCGGGTATCGAAAAATATTTAAGAACTTAAAAGCTCTCGTACCGCGCCGACGTAGACAACCTAACCTTCTCAAACATAGAAAGAAAACCTTAAGGAGATATATTATTATTTTTTAAGTAGCGTATGTTATTTTTTGTGTCTAGAAAGATGACACACTTTATAAGTGCAGTAACTGTTTTAACAGTTGGTTTTTCTTTGTTTTGAATAGAAGAGTAGTACGGTTCGGTTGTTTCGTTGTTTTGCATACTGTGGAATACTAAATATGTGTTATAAGTGGGTACCCCAACACATAGGACTCAATAGGTTTTTTTGCTGAGTTTTGAACTATGTCTGTTACTCTCTCACAGGCATTATAACCAACTCGATTTGAGGAATCTTGAATAACATAGCCCGTTATCGTCCCAATATCAAATCTGTCCGTCATTTCCTAAACATTTCGATTTTACCGTTTTATATTTATTATAAATTAATTTCTTTGAATTCTTGTTTAGTGTACTCTTTATTTTGGTTTTTGTGTATTTATTTTCTTAAAAGTGTCATAAAAAGTTCACCGTTTGAAATGTCCATTCCATTTTAGTTTCTACTTGTACCTCACTTTCTACCTAATTTTTGATTTCGTAAAAGTGTGGCGCAACTCTTGCTAAACCCGCGCCGTGGACTCAATATTTTTCTGTTGTTACTAAACATTTCCTCCAGTTATTTCTCCGGAAAACCGACTTTTCTTTTCCTCTTTGAGCACACCTCTCTAAAAGTTAAGCGACACTCACTGTGCCCAGTCTGGGGAAATGAACGGTAGTCTAAAGGATGGGATATATGAGTAAGCGAAACTCGACCGAACGAGCGATCCGTAGTACGTAAGCTCACGAAATGAGTAATATGGCCTAGTGCTTAGCGAACGAGCTCGATACGTCAGGATCAATTTGAATTATATTCATTGTCTTCAGTATAATTATATTTTATTCAAAATTTTTTTCAATGAACTTCAACAAAAGGTGACGGCATCACAAATTCCATTAATTATATCTTTAATATTATAAGCTATTAAATAATACTAGTAGAACGGATGTAATAAGGAAATTCAAGTTAGTTTTCTAGCGCCTGGCGCGATGCAAATTCGCGACTTCTCTTACGCTCATGTCTGAGCGTTCCCCAGATCTCAGCAAATATGCTTATATTTTAAATCTCGTGGAATTTAATTCGAATATACTTTAAGGAATTAATTTACCTCTTCTGAAATTATACTCCTATTTACTGAGTTGATTAATCATCAAGTAGAATCTTCAACATTTAAAGAACGTTTGTGAAAAATTGAAAGTATTTCCCATGTATATTGAAAATTAACATATAAGAGAGTTTTCATCGAAATTTTATAACTCTCAGCTCTAGTGGTATATGTAATAAAGTTTATTTGATGCAATAAATTCGTTTTCGTTCCGAAACAACGATTAGTGAGAGAAACGAGAGTCGAAATTTAATAAAGCGAGGCGCTGACGGAACTCTCTTAAAATTTTAGTTTATCGCCCATATATTAATCTACATAAGCCTCTCTCCTCCACTCAATGTTGATGAGGCCTATATAGATCAGTTTTTGATCTCAGATTCTGGGATGCAGACGATCGTTTAAATATAGATAGCGAGAGCATTCGAAATAATAAACCAGCAGGCGAAAGGACCTCATTCATTCGGTAGTATTATTTTACGTTAAATGACGATAATTTTTAAATTACGATATGAGAAGAAAAAATTTGTGAGAGAAATTGCGATGATTCGAAGCTTTTTCGAGTATAAAGCGACGTGCTCAAATAATCGTAAATCCTACTTCTTTCTCGACAACTCACGCGACGACGATCTCTTAAGCCTCGGCTATTTCTGATATGACCTTCACCGGAATCATTAAATATTTTACGCGCCCTGAGATACTCGATGTAGTATTACTTATCGAATTTTTGGCAAAAAGGCTTTCACATACAAATAAGGCCTCATTAACTCTCTAACAAACCTGCTACGTTGAGTGATTGTAGAAAATCATCAGAATTAGATACTCTCTCTTTGTCCGTAGATACCTTTTATCTAAGAAACAATCGAACATACGCTTTAATCCTTTATCCCCGATATAAGGTACTAAAAGTAGAACGTCGGATAGGGATTCTTCTATTCTGGCTAAAGAGGATGGTCGATTTCATCGAAAATGTTGATATAATTTTATTTAATTTGTCGACGACTTCGTTAGTATTTCTCAAAATATAAATAAGAGGATTTTTTAAATCTCCACTTACAAATCGAGTTGCGAGACGCCGAAGGCGTTTCGAAAGCTACGTGGAATGAAATACTGGCAGGAAATAACCACTACAAAATGGAGGAAATAAAAATAAAATAATAAGTATCTTAAAGTCTTTATTTTTCCCATGTCGCTCCATATATCCAACGCAGTATCAGCGAGAGTTTATACAATCATTCAAAAAGGAGTTCTATGTATGACGAATATGTAAACAAACATGTGAAAGGTTGTGAGAGTCTTTTATTTACGTAATGTATATAAATGAATGGTAAATGCTCGGATATGATTATTCTGGTGTTATACTTAAAATTAAGATAAGCATCTCCGACTCCGGTTCAGTGTTTAAACATTATATTCGTAAGTTGTTCTTTAAGAAATTAAACACCGTGGAGGTACGTTTACCTCGAATGTAATTACGATAATAATATACCGATATTCCTCTCGTATGCTTAGGCGGTTAAGTCCTCCTCTCGCTGCGGCCTAACCGTCTTTAAACTTAATCCTGTTCATAGAAATTAAAGATGTGTATAAGGACCTCTCTCGATCCCGTGATCAGAAAGGTTCGAACGCGTTAAATCGAATTTTATCCGCTCTTCCTCTAAATTAAAAATAATTACCGTAATTACTATATTACTAGTTTTAATAATGCTTGATTTTGATATTGTTCTACTCCTCTCTTTATAGGCGACCTATTATTAAAAATCATAATATCAATTGAGATGGATTAGTACTGCAATATAATATAAAATTGACATTGTGACTTAAATTAATTGTTTATGAGTTATACTACTATATTGATGAAGATTTCGTTTTATTTATAAATAATTAATAGAAATAGAGAAAAATTTATTATTTTATAAGTAAAAATTAATAGGATCGAAGTTAACTTATGCTACTAAATAAAAACATATAAAAAATAGTTTATTTTCTTATTATTTAATAAATTCTATTTATATTTATTTAAAAACATATATATATATTATTTTTTTTGTACGTTTTATTATAGTATTAATAGTATTTAATATTAATATATATATATATATATATATATATAAGTATACACATTAAATACTATATCCATATATATATAAAAATTATATTAATTATTTATACCTATATAATATAGTATTATACCTCGCTTATATTTATACACCTACATATTATGATATATACTATATATTCGATTAGGTATATCAATTATATACTATCAATATATATCATATACTACTATATTTAATACTAATATATCTATATATATTAATTTAATATAATAATCTATAATATATTATAATTATATATATATATTATATGGTAGTGATATTTATATTTGACATAGTATATATTATATATATATATATATATATATATATACTATATTAATAGATATATATATAGTATAATATATATTATATATATTATTATTATACTATATATTATTAATATATTGATAATATACACTAACTAAGCTATAATAAAAATACTTAATATGAATCTGAAAAAGCAATGACAATTGAGCGACGAATAAACAGCGTCTTTATTTTAATAAATTGAGAGGTTATTAAATTTTTGTTACTCAACTATTCGATTAAGGCTCGGTTCATTTTATTAACGATGATGAACCTTGTAAAATAAAACATTAGAAATCTAACCGCCTACCGCTCTCAGAAATTATGAAACAATCACCAATCCCGTCCGAGCTTACGCCCTGAAACTCACCGGCTCGAAGATCGTAGCCGAAAGCGGAGATTCCTTTTACGTCGTCAGCGTTCCGCGGCCAAGAGATCAAGAGTTTAGGTCGGCGGAGGGGAACCTCGTTCGACAATACCTCTCCTACAATCTTTTCGTCATCGCGCTCGATTTCGTAGCGCCCTCGATCGACGTTATCGCTCTCGAAGAGGCCTTGAGAGATTTCTTTTCGCGCAACGCATTAGATACTTCACTGTTGAATCGAGTCGTTTTCGTGCGCAGGGGCAAGGAAGAATCGCGACACAGATTTCTTTCTACCATCGAAAGTTTTCTGAGACGTAAACTTCTCGAAAACAGAGATTTAAACGGGTACGTCGTACTAAATTACCTCGTTTCCGACAGTGACGGCGACGGCGAAGGTGACGGCGAGTCGTTTAAAAATAACGATGGAGGGATATCCTTTTCGAAAGAAAATATGATAACTCATTTAAATTTCATTTACGTCAACGATTTAGGAAGGAATCGAAAGAAGAAGAAAATACTGTAAACGTATTTCTCCTGAAAGAATCTTCTACCTTCGAGGGAGCTCCGTTCCCCAACGACCCCTTATATATGATATTTACGTCGGAAATGATAATATGAACTTGAGCTCGTAAAATGATGATAGACCTCAAACTCCTCTCTACCTACGTTTATCTATGCCGCTATCGAAGTGACTTAGTGACGAGGGTCGATCCTAGTCTTTATCTCTCCCGCGTGTTATTTATTGAGCACATACTATACTCCATGATGACATAATTCTTACTTTTGAGTATCACTTTTCTTTCCTAGTTGTATTGTTATGTTAGATGAATAAGTATATTGTTATTCCACTCTGTCAACGACCTATTTATCTTCCTACCTGAAAGTCTTCTAGATATCGTCCTTAAGGCGTGAAAATTTCACGGACGACCTCGTTCCGAGTCTTTCGAGCGCAAATAGTGAAGATTTCTAAGTGAAGGAGCTTGAGGGCCTTTTTCATTATGATAGATGCCGTGTCTCATACATTCACTGGCCCAAGAGAGTAAAAATTTGAATCCATATCTAATGTTTGGTTCTGGTATAAATTAAGAGTATACGAAGATTAGACGGCGACGGTGCACGAAGATTAGACGACGGTTGCGAGATATCGCAGGCGCGATAGTTAGAGTAACCCATTTTCTTCTTCTTTCGATTCCTTCCTAAATCGTTGACGTAAATGAAATTTAAATGAGTTATCATATTTTCTTTCGAAAAGGATATCCCTCCATTGTTATTTTTAAACGACTCGCCGTCACCTTCGCCGTCGCCGTCACTGTCGGAAACGAGGTAATTTAGTACGACGTACCCGTTTAAATCTCTGTTTTCGAGAAGTTTACGTCTCAGAAAACTTTCGATGGTAGAAAGAAATCTGTGTCGCGATTCTTCCTTGCCCCTGCGCACGAAAACGACTCGATTCAACAGTGAAGTATCCAATGCGTTGCGCGAAAAGAAATCTCTCAAGGCCTCTTCGAGAGCGATAACGTTGATCGAGGGCGCTACGAAATCGAGCGCGATGACGAAAAGATTGTAGGAGAGGTATTGTCGAACGAGGTTCCCCTCCGCCCACCTAAACTCTCGATCTCTTGGCCGCGGAACGCTGACGACGTAAAAGGAATCTCCGCTTTCGGCTACGATCTTCGAGCCGGTGAGTTTCAGGGCGTAAGCTCGGACGGGATTGGCAATTGTTTCATTTTCTGCGGTACGCGAAATGTTTATTTTCAAAGGTTCCATCATCGTTAATAAAATGACGAGTCCTTATCGATCGTGAGTCAATTTATAACCTCGATTTTAAATAAAGACGCTGTTTATTTTCTTAATTTCTTTCTTTTCAGATTTCATTTATTTTTATTTTCGTTAGTTATCGTATATATATATATATATATATATATATATATATATATATAAAATATATATATTTTATATATAAAGATTTATATATAGTATATATATATATATATATATATATATAATATATATATATATATATATATATATATATATATATATATATAATATAATATATATATATATATATATATATAACGTCTAAAAAATATATATTTTATAAACAAATAAAATGAAAAAGTTTTTAATAAAAATAAAACTATTTTTTTATTTTTTTTAGCTAGCGCGCGGTTTGGTATTTTTATTATATTATTTTTATTTTATATAAATAAAAAAGGGACAAACAATTATATTTTTCAAAATTTAATTTAAATTACATTTCTATTTTTCCTTTTAAATTAGTCATTTTTCCGAGTAGAATCCAATCAGCATTATACGGTTTTTTGATCGAGGAAGAGAGGAATCGTTTCGCGTTTCGCTTTCTGATCACGGGATCGTCCTTCCATTCTTTTCTGAAAGGATTAGTAGCCAGGGCAGCAGCTGAGGACTCCGCCACAACGGAATCGGTTTTCGAATCATTCGAGGTAAACGCCATGTTTAATTTCTCGAACAACTTCGAATAAATGTCAAACACGAGGTCGATGCTCTTATTTACGACGCCAGAATCATCGCCATTCATCGAATAAAGCTCTCCAACCCACTGTTTGTTCATATTCGTAATGAACTCCTTTTGAATGTTGTACTCTCGCGACTGCTTGGATAATGGCGACGGGGAAAAAGAATTAGAATTATTTTTTTCCTCGTCTCGGCTTTCGAGTAATAACAGTATTTCATTCCACGTAGCTTTCGAAACGCCTTCGGCGTCTCGCAACTCGATTTGTAAGTTTTTAAAATCCTCTTTTTTGAATACTACGAAGTCGTCGAAATTAAAATTATTCACAATTTTCGAGAATCGACCATCTTCGCCGATAGAGAATCCCTCGACGTTGCTCTTTAGTACCTCGGGAAAGGATGCGTAATAGTTCGCTTGTTTCTTGAAAATATCTACGAGAAAAGAGTCTAATTCTGAATGATTTTCCAACACGTAGAGTTTGGGAGAGTTGAGGCCTTTGTTGTGAAACCTTTTGCCAAATTCGATAAAGCACCTTCTCAGGGCGCGGATGTTTATGTTTCGGGAGGGTCTAGTAGCCGGGCTGTCGTCGTCACTGTTGTCGAAAAGTAGTTCGATTTGCGTCGCTTCTCGAAAAAAGCTTTCGTCATCATTTTCATCAATTTCTTCTCTATCGGTATAATTATCGTCATTTACGTAAATAAGACTCGAATGAATGATCTTTCCCTCTGGTATTTCGAGCTCTCCATTTTTAAACGAATCGTCGCTCCCGCAATCGTCAAAAATATAATATAGGCTCACATTGGGGGAGAGGCTTTCGATACGCATTAAACTTTGAGAGAATCCTGCGACGCGTTTTATAAATTCGACTCTCGTTTCTCCCTCGTTGTTCGGAACGAAAACGAATTTACTCAAATAAACTTTATCCATCCACGAGCGTTCGAGAAACTCTCTCGTTAATTCAATCATTTTTTTCATTTTTTCTACGCTTTTTGAAGATTCTCTGAGATCAATGGCGACCAGAACGGTATTGAAGGTCAAATATTCCTTGAGTATATCGGTTTCCGATTTAAAATAATGCATCATTTGCGATCGGGGAACGCTGACTGCGTAAAGAGAGTCGCGAATTTGCATCGCCCAGGCGCTAAAGAAATTCATGTTTCCTTTTTTCATCCGTTCCTGATTTTAATGGTTTAATATTAAAGATACGTAAAAATAATTTTATTACCATTCGCTTTTATATTAAAAAAAAAAATTTTTTAAATAATTTACGAGACAATTGAAATTTTCTTGATCCTGACGTATCGAGCTCGTTCGCTAAGCACTAGGCTCATTTCGCTCGCTACGATCGCTCCGTTCGGCGGTCGCTTTAACCATCCGTTTTTTGGTCGTAAAGACCCCCGGACAAATGAGAAAAAAATCGGCAGGTGAAAAGGCAACTTTAAAAATAATAGGGAATGGAATAGAAAACTAGCGAATGGACGTAAACGGTGAACGTTTTTTGACACGTTTAAGAATACTAGGATAAGAAAATAGAATAAATCACAAAATTTATAATAAATATAAAACGGTAAAATCGAAATGTTTAGGAAAAGACAAGAATTTGATATTCATTTCATTTATTCAAAAAATATTTCCAAAACGATTTTTGCTGACACATATCAAACAGTATTTTAAACAAAAAACAAATTAGTATGATTATAAGTTTTTTTTTTAAGATAAAAGCTTTAAAAAATAATTTAAGTTTTCTTTTTGGATAGTCGTCTCGTTCCGATGAAACGATACCGTCACGTATTTTAAACAAAAAACAAGTATTACAGTTAGATTATAGGCATACTTTTAACAATAAAAAATGAATAAAATAATTTGTTTTTTCTTTCAAAGAACTATTCTCTTTTTATTTTCTTCGGCTTTGGCTCGCCCTCTAAACAACGAGTCTCTGATAATGACGACGACGACGAGGCGTTGTTCGCCTTAGAGAGAGGCGTAGTTTCTTCGGCGCGCAGACGGTCGTTGGAATAATTTCCAGTATCATTTTTGATAGGTCGTTAGGATAATTTTCGGTATGGTTTTCGATATTGCGGTTGCTGTTAGTGGCGATCGGAGTAGTAATAATAATTGGTTCACATACCATTTTTTTGACCGAATATTTATCATCCTCAACGATCTCAAATATAGGCGGGTTGGTGACTCGCTAATATTACTTTATTTAGCGGCCCTCGAAAAAATTATATGTCGCTTCCCGGAGGTTGAAAGTCGGTTTGAAGAAATAGTCAAAACGTCCAATATAGGACTAAACGTTTGTCACGACGAAGAGAGGGCGAGATATTGACTACTAATGAAGAGAACCGTAAATTTTTACGATAAGATTTACTGGTTTTAAAAAATTTAGAAAAAAGATAATTAATTAAATTAATAAACAAACAAAAAAGAATAATTAAAAAGCGATAAAACATTTTAGAAGAAGATATTTGAATTAGCAAACCCCCTAGTTGAAACACCGTGGGTGTTGAGAAATGGCCGAAAAAGAGAAATTAGATTTTTTACGCATACGAATATCGGGATTTAAAACTCTTTTTCCATGTTCAACTTTAACCTGCCCCTTTGTTAAAAAAAAGGACGGGGAATTAATAATCACCGAAGTTGTTGACATTAGAGAAAAATTTAAGAATGCCTATTCTGAGGAGCAGCAGCAGCGGCAGCAGCAGCGGCAGCGGCAGTGGCAGCGGCAGCAGCAGCGGCAGCAGCAGCAGCAGCAGCAAGAAACGCCGATGGAAATTGATGAAGTCAAGCACGCCCTAAGTAATGCCAACACCGCCACCAAAACAGCGGAAAATAAAAATTCAGCAATGCTGAATATCGCAAACTACGATTTGTATCGACTGGGCATGAAAAAGGAAAAGAGTTTCGAATTCCAAAAACAATTGTGGAGCCGTATTTGTGATCACTTTCGTATTTCCGAAAAACTTAAACGAATAGAAGGACATTTTGAAATTCTTCACAACTTTCCCGTTCACGCTGAGTATATTCCGTTCGCTCTATCCGTTCCTAAAACTTCGTCGTTAATAATATTAATACCAAAATGTTCTCGACTACTACACGATTTAATTTTTAAGATAAGTCGAAGACTCTACATAAGAATGACGAGATTGTTTAATGAAAATATCTTCGGCTTGAAAAGTGTTTCCCTTCAAATGTTAGGTTATCGCGAATGCGCCTTTTTATGCTTCGCGGTTACTACTAAGAAAAGTGAAAATTTTGATTTGATGAAACATTTGGAAACGTGCTGTCCCGAATTTTGTTTTGAAATTGACAGCCGAAACAACAATATTTCGCCCCAGATATACGATTTACGAATGTTTTTATGCGGCGATACGTTATGTTATATTAACCTCACCATAGAAAAAAATGGAAAGGAAAGAGTTAGGAAAAAGAAAATTCTTTTAGGATACAGAGATTGTTTACACTCTACAACGAAAGACTATTTCAAATTTCATCAAAATATACTAAATATTATGAATTATATAGATATCGACGATATTTCTTTCGTTAACTCATGTTGCGGTCGTTTAGATAAATATAAAAATCTCGTTGGGTATTGCACCGAAATAGCTCGGACTATGAGGAGCACTAGAATGACGTTGAGGATGATATCTTTAATAAAAAAGCTCGCTAACAAACTTTGGCTAGAGAACCGACCTTTAAATACAACCGAGCCTATAGCGTACGGCAAAGACGTGAAACATGAATCTTTAATCGTCGTATTCGCTACTCACGATATCAGAAAGCTAGAAATAATCTTGAAGCGACCCGACGATTTCAGCGATGAAGAAATAGAAGAGGAAATCAAAGACGAAAAAAATGTGAAACAACTAGTACGCGAAGCTATGAAATATTCCGGAAAGGGCCCCGATCTCCATCGCCTAGCGATGATCTTCGCAGTTGATTTTTACGAAAAAATTTTATTATTCTGTCAAAAACTCAAAAAAGATTGCGAGTCGTGCTATAGTCAAAGTAAAACGCAACGTTTGTACAGTTGCGGGGAATTGAATCGTTTTAAAATAGAGAACGGCTACTGTTTCGAATCTAACAGTAGCCCCACCACCGATACGCGATTAGGAATTCTATGCCCTATGGAAAAACGAATTCCGGTGAATTTTATCATGGAAGACGGAAACGATCGGCGGTTGTAATTAATATCTCGACTCGACAGATATTAAGAAATACGGATTTGTATGCCGATATTCGTACAGCTCCTCTATACAAAAAAGGCGTTCTTGGAATGGATTTTCAACGCCTTTCGATATTTGCAATTGTTAATCAGGCACCCATTACGTGTATTTGGCCTCGTAGGATGGAAACCGAGTTAAAGCTAAGCAATCTGCCATTATAGATACGAGCGCGAGCCGGCGCTGCTATGGAATATATGGAAGCGTAACCAAAAGCTTTATGAACTATGTACCAATTATATTAAAAAGATTATACGTACCTCTCTATTTATTTGATTTTTTTGTATACCGATATAAATATATATATATATAATATATATAATATTATAAAATATTAATATTAATTATATATATATTATATAATATATATAATATAATTATATAATTAATATATATATATATATATATTAATATATTATATATATTATACTAATATAGTGATATTATATATATATAGATTATATAATATATCATATATATTTAGATATATATTATATATATATATAAATATAATTATAATATAGTATTAATATAATATATTATAATAATATATCTAATAAAATATATATAATATATATATTATATATATATATAATATATAATAATAATAATATATATATATACCGGAATATCATTGATTAATTTAATACGGTTTAATATTTTTCTATAAAATAGTAGGCCTTTAAATTTAGTTTTCTAATATAAATAATACTTTTTAAGAGGTAATAAGCTTACAAAAATATTAAAAATATTAAAATAAGTTGCTACGCAGTACCATGAAAGAAAGGTTCAACAAAATTGAAAATTCAGCTATTATTAAAGAATATAAAAAAAATTTAATATGTTTAATCAACTGTCTTATTCGGAAATATAGTAAAAGAAATAACGTTTATTTCTTTAGAAGGCCAGATTCGAAGCGTAAAAAAGGGGACCCTAAGATTTTTTTACAGTATAATTTTTAAAAAATTATGTTACTGATATTATATATGTAATATATATTTATTAATATAATAAGCTAAAGTATAAATATATAATATATATATAAAATATATTATATATATATTAGATATATAATAATAATATTATTATAAGTATATATATTTATATATATATATAATATATAAAAATTAATATATATATAATATTAATAATATATAGAATATATACTATATATATATATATATATATATATGATATATATATATATATATATATTTACTTTTCGACACTCTTATATTTTACAGGTGAGAACGAAAAGTTTTTTATAGATATAGATATAGATGATAAGCAATTTATTATTAACGATAATAATTAAGAAATTTAAAAAAAAATAATTAAATGTTAATATTTTTTATATATTAAAAAGAAACGCGAGTGTCGTTTCATAGTAAACGAGACGACCGATCGACCGAACGACCATATTAACGTAAAAAAATCTTAAGGTTCCCAATCTCCCGCGGTTCGCTCGGGACACGAAATAACGTAAACCGTAGGAGGGTACCATTAAGATTTTTTTACGTTAATTTTTAAAGTGTAGCAGAAAATCTCTCAAAGCCTATAGGAAATGGGCGTCGTGCGTTGTTTTTTTTAATTATGTTTTGTTTAACCTCTAAAAATTATTTTTCGTAGAAAACTGAAATTAAGGGAGACTAAATTAAAAAAAAAATAATATATATAGTACACTGCCCTCGAAAAAAAAATTGCTTAAGGAACGAAAAATTTATTTTGCAACATCTCCCGAGAAGTAGAGAGTAACGTTATTTTGTGCCCCGAGCGAACCGTAGGAGGGTATCTTTAAGATTTCTTTACTTAGATATTTATATAAAGAATGATATTCAGGTATTCACTTATCATTAATTTGTTTATTTTTTCTATGTTCTTAATTTTTACTAATTTTCTGATGTGTTTCTTATCATACTTTTATCCTAACTTTTCTCTGCGTCTTTCTCTATCCTACATAAAAGTTAACGATGGTGTGACGTTTCGATAAATTACGAAGAACTTAATCCTCGATATCGGAGATCATAATTATCTATTTTTGCTTGATACTTATTTATAAGATATAAGTAGATCGTTTTATTCTGTACCGTTTTATATGTTTGTCGAAAGTCTAAGTTAAAGTTAAAAAAAATTTATTCAATTTTTCTGAGGGCTCGACTTTTTGTTCTGGAGAGCGATTTTTTCAATTAGACCGGCTTTTGAGTTATAACACGGTACCGAACAGAAACGTCACTATATTAGGAATTACGATATATAAGAAAATCGAATTTAAGAGAGACTAAACATATAAAAAATAACAATTAAATTCTGTTAGAGTACCCACTTTAAAATAATTTCTTAACTATATTTAAGTATTATCTGTAAGGTGTGGCATTCCTCCCCCTTAAGCTTCTTACTACCAGGTTGTCACTGAATAAAAAATATTTTACTCGCATTTAAACGTTCTTCCGTCAGTCAGTGTATAGGGACTTCCTTTCGATTTTTAAAATTTGTCTTCAAAATAAAACATAGTATATTTCTTCCTACGACGTTACGTTTATCTAGAAATCCATTTTTATACGCTTTAGAATATTACTCCAGCTAATTACCACCAACCGTTCTCTCAGTGAAGTTTATACGGAACAGTTTGGATAACTACATATAAAGTCTACTTCAAAAACTCTTCCAAAACTTAGTCGAACTTCTAAAAAAAACTTGAAGATATTTTTTTTTTCAAATTTTGAATTTAAAGCACACTTTTTGTGGACTTATAACTAAAACGATAGCAAAGAATAACAGTTCGCTATAGATCAATAAAAATTAAATTTACGCTTTTATAACGATAGTTCATCCCTGAAAAATATATGGCCCAATTTGCTCCTAGATCGTCTTCGCACTGTGGTTTTTACGTTTTATATAAAGGCTAAAATCGAAAAACGTCATTAATAATATAGTGGAACGGGTCCGACCCTCCTTAGAGGAACCCAGGTTTAAATTTAGGTGGTCCCCTGCATATTTAATCCCCTCCGAGGATCTGTTTCTCGGTAATTACGAAACGCACTATCGTATTTTGAACGAAAAAAAACGTTACTTGGGGATTTACTCTTGGGAACGATGTGCTGTCCAAAATAGGAGATTGTTCGTTTTCTTTAATATCGATACTTCTGCGGAAAGTGATGGTATTCGCGCGAGCATTAAATAATAAAATTTATTTTCAGAATTTTTCATTAAGCGAATTTTATTTTATTCAATGGTGAAACCGAACAAAATAATATTACGGGAAATCAATAGTCTATATATAGAATTGAGTCTATTTTTGAAAGCTCCTGACGTCTATAGATCTCAAATGTTTGTATATTTTTTAGTCTTTAACAACTTATTTTCTACATACTTAAACGATCAGATCTGCACAGCATCTTCGTTTTTTATTTTTATTTTTATTTTGTTTATATGGAAAATTATATTTTATCATTCTGAACAATGAAATATGTAAATATATTTTATCATTATGCAATACATTTTGTTTTTATTAAACAACATATATAATTATATAGTATAAAATACTTTATTAAAGGGTAAAAAACATAGTTATTATATTAAAATTCTTATTTTTTTCTTTACGATTCTTAAATCTTTTTTTTAAAGTATAAGGATAATGATCGATAATTTTTATATATATTAAAAAATGTCTTTGAAAGCCTTATTTTTGACCTATATAAAAGTACGTGGATGGACATATATTTTATTATTCATTTTTTCAAAGTGACGTATACTTTCCCATTTCGGAAGTAACGATTCGCAAAGTACTCCGCCGCTCTCACTCGCTCCCATTCTTACGTCGAGTAAAACTTATATATACCGAGGGATTGACCAGCATCTAAGAATATTGGAAACTTATCTACTTTATATTCTTTACTATTTACCAGTTAGACGGCTTTTTCTCGAATGTTTCGATATTATTATTCTACAGGAGTGAAAAAAATAATTCTTGTTCAGCTGACTAACCGTTTAGTTCTATTTTTTACACCGCGGAAATCTCGACCGACGATTAGTCGAAATGGAAAAGAACGGTCATGAATCTGAGAGATTTGGCGATGAACGTCATTTTTGAAACATCATGTTTCCAAGACGCGTACAACAAAAATGTTTATGATTCAAAAAAAATTGCGGCGAACTACGAATTGATTTTAACTCATTTATTTGAAAAACATGGACCGAAGGAAATAAATTTCAACCTAGTGTTATCGCTATTTGATTCAATCAACGAAGAAAAATCCTCCGCAAACTTTCTAGAACTTCTCGAAAACGCGACGCGAAATCCATACAGAGTAACTGAATCAATAACCCTAACGTTGACCAAGTATATGATCTCAGCAGACAATTTAGACGATGATTTTTCCATGGCTGCTAGAACCGCTCGGGTTATTAGGACTATGGGCACCGCGTACGAACGCTTGAGATCTTTGATTTTGTATTTAGATGAGTATGATACCATTATAAAATTAACGACTTTTATGAAAAACAAACAACACGAACCTTTATTTCGTATCAAGAACTTAGAAATAGTTAATACGAGCGATAACACTCTCACCCACGAAAAATTTCTCGAAATGATAAAAAATATTTCAACCCGATTTCCAAATCTAACCACATTGAAACTAATTTGCAGATGGCGCGAAGCTGTGTCGGAGGATACCCGACCCGATTATGGAACAGTAACTACTTTCTCACTAATCTAAACGACGTGTCGGCGAGCGCAGCCCTTAGGCAGCAAACATACATTTGTGAAATATATAAATATCGATGGATTAATAATTGACGTACACACCTGATTTTATTCGATTAAAAAGTTGAATTGCAGAACACGTTTTAAACTATTACCGGTTACACATTCACCCCGAATAACTACAATGAATTCGTGGATTATATATTAACAAACATCGAAGCATATGTATCAAAATCTGCACGCTTGCGTTTGATACCTTGCAACACACCTCGAAGTAGTTTCGTTGGGTTGAAATCATCCGTATACTTTGACAGCCGCTCCGCTTAAGCAATAAACTGCGTTGCAAAAAACTGGAACGGGTCGGAGAAAAATAGTCGCCGCGCTCCTGAAAGACCATTATTGGTAATTATATTTTCGGTTTTTTTGGTCATGAATATTTAGAAATATTTCCCAACCACGCCTTACACTTTTTTGACGCCGAGACTTAGCTTCGGGGTCCCGTTGGGATGCGGAGAGATTGAATCTCCATCTATAGCATAACAATGAGCTTGCCTACATACGTGTAATCATAGTTGTTGGTAAATACACAGCAAAAAGTGTAAATAAGTCGTAATGGTGTGACCACACTCTATAAGTCTAACGGGGTCTAACCGTATAGCTCGAATTTTCCTGTGAAAATAATTGACCTTCAAAGAGGTTGAAAAACGGAAAAGTAGGTGAGCAGGAGATAATGCAAAAAGAATTGGCATGAATTATGTTACCAGTGGTCGAGTGGTTAATTTACTAGGTAAAAATGTTGGAAAATAATTTAGTAGAACTTCTTACTAAGAGTCGGGAAAGAAACGAAATACAAAATACCATTCTGATCCTCTGACGTATTAGCGACCACATTTCTGACAGTCTTGGTATGGTGCTCTTTATGCCGGTTGTATCAATATTCTTTGAGTGAAGAGAGAAGCGCCCGCCCGTATTACATTCGGGGATACTACACCATGGAGTGGCAAAGAGAATTAAGAATAGAAAATATAAATTGATAAATTTTTGAGGGCACAGAAGGTATTTTAAGAAATTCCAATGCAAAAGGAGAGAAATATATAGAAAAGATGAGTTGATGGTCACATATGGGAAGTGCTGAAATTATTTGCAAAAATTAGAAGGTAGAGTTATGCCACTTTAATGCTCCCTCGAAAAACGAAATATCAACACCATTTTCCCCACTTCGATTTCTAAATGTGAATTCACTTAAAATTGAGTTTTGACGTACTATCGCAGAAAAAATCCATATATTGTGGCTTGATATGTTAAGTAAATTTTGTCAAAACATTATCCAAATAGTGACTGAGGTTTAGAAATAAGTAGAGGGAAGAAACCATTCTAAGGAAATAATGAACAAAAAGGAGAATAAATATGAGAAAAAAATTGACGGATTTCCAAGATGAAAGAAAAAAATAGATGGGTATATAGAGAAGTTCAATAGGAAGGTGAAGTACGTTTCTCTGTAAAAACTCTCAAAAAAAAACCAGAAGTAGAATATGTAAAGAATTGGATCGAATATACAGATCGTTAATATCCATCAAGATTCCTACCAGATACCTCATCCACGAATCATAGAAAAGGTCATAATATATTTTTCCATTCAAGATATATCGATCCTTGCGATATTTATTACGATATTTATTACTATTTTGATAGCAGCTCCTATTTGAAAAGAGGATTACATTTTAATATTATTCCATTGAATCGATACCTATTACGGTGACTAAATAAAATGAGAAAAAATTCATTTAACATACACATAAACTCAAACTTTAACATGAATCGAAATGACATACATACATACGGATAATCCCATTATCTAATCATATACTAAGAGAGCGAGTATCAATCAATCCAACTATCTTACGAAACATTAATACGTCGATTAGCCATACTACGGATCCATACACTGGATATGGAAATTCACCTCTTAATCCTATTTATGGAGGAAACATATAAACATACGTACAAGATCTTGAAATTTGTTGATCTATTTGAATCCATATTAGCAATAATGGTCATATAACTCCAGAGTGTAGGAACATAGAGAAAGAAACCAATTAAAGCTCATTACAATAGAATCAGGGCACATTCCTCACGGGTTAAAAGACGATATGAGATTTCCTAACCCGATTACATAAAGATTATGTAAAGTTTTTATAAATAAATTTTCGAAGCCCCGTAGCCGTTAAGAAAGTAATTACATATGTGGGCATAGTTATCAGATTTGTTTTTTTCTTCTGTCGATAACCATGATTTTTTTATGGAACTTTTCAAAGCTATTGGAGACGTAATAGAGGACACATATTTTAATCATTGTAAAAAGTTATTGAGTGAATACCACACACAAAACATATATTAAGTATATTTAAGATTAAAGAATAAGATGATATATATATGAATTAGGTAATTAGTAATAGATATAAATTTATATAATTAAATAGAGAAGAAAATAAAATAGAACATAGTAACAGACTGACAGTAATAACGACAGATACATAATACTAAGTAACATACAACCATAAATAATACAATATCAGACATGAACAGACAAACCACGTAGTATATATAATATATATAATATAGTGAACATATAATCATAAGGATATAAGTAGGTATATAAATACGGAGGTAATCCACCTATATAATATAATATATATATATTATATAATATAGTATAGAAATAATAGTAAAAAAACTACAAACAAATATAGGTAAAAATAATATAAGGTAATTAATAAATAAGATAGATAATATAGATATAGTAGAGTAAGTATATGAATATAGTAATATAGGTAATATAGATATATATATACTAATATATATAGTATAAATATATATATTATATTATATTATTATCATCAAATATATATTCAAATAAAATAAATTCAAAAAGTAACTGACCTTTAATAGTTACCCTGTTGAAAGAAGCAAAAATATTTTATATTTTTATCATTTAAATTAGACCTACGTCGATTTTCACTTATTATTATTATGAGTATACTATGAATATTAAAGTTGCCATTTTCGTGCCCTTTTTCACGACCCTTTTTCATTCGCCTCAAAAACAACACTGAAAACACTTCAACCTGATAATAAATTTGAAATACCTAATAAATAATTTTTTATACTTTTTCATTTTTTCTCTCATTTATCCCCGTTATAAAAAATTTCTAAAGAAAATATGGAAGATTTCAAAGAGAGTGAGGAAAAATATATAGACCAGTATCGAATTGAGGATGGATACGCGCGTGTGTATAATGGTAAATTTTATAAAAAATTTTATATTTACCTTCAAAATGAATATGGCATCAAAAGAAATCAATTGGAATATAGAAGTGTCGGGTATTATTCATTCTTGAATGAATTTAAATACCTGTTAAAAAAAAAACGATTACCGAGAATAAGGAAGTCCTATACTAAATTTGATTATCCATTCAATATATTGTTTGAAGAATTTTTAGAATCAACACCATTAGAAAATAAAAACTCAAAAAATAAAATTGAAGACCTTAAAAAGCACTTTATTGTTACGAATGAAGATAATATACGAAAACTTCGAAATTATTATTGGGCGTGTTATGAAGAATACATAACTAAGAATTGCAAAAATGAAGGTATTGATCCCGCCACTTTAGATATCCCGTTAAACCGGACAAAGAAATACAATATGAGAAAGACCTTTCATGAAGAATTTGTTAAAAATAGGAAAGAACGTTTAACCCGGACAAAAGAAACGTCCTTAAAACTGAAGAGAAAAAAAAGCGCAATATTAAGAAATGTTAGAGCTAAACAAAACCGAAAAGTTGATGACGTATCTATCTCAGAAGGTGAAGAAACTGATATTATACCTTCGCCAAAGAATCATAAGTCTTCTTCATCAAAATTACAATCGTCGACAAAGGCACTGACTCTAATACCATCATCGAATACACCGCAAAATAAAAATTCTCTAAATAAACCATCAACATCGTCGATGTCCCCACCAAAATTTTCTTCCGTTCCTTCTGTGCACAGTAAATATAAAACTTGGAAAAAATATGATAAGCATGAGAACAGGATGAATGTGTCTTTTTTTAATTCGCCGGAGTTATTACAGTTGGCTGAAAAAATAAGAAAAGCGGAAGGTGTAGAATCTGAAGACTCTGAATCGGGTGATTCAGAATACCACGAAGAACTAAATGAAGAAATAGCTAAGCAAAATCGAAAGGAATATGACGTATCTTCTTCGGAAGAGGAAGATACTGATGTTATAATGCCACCAAAGAAGCATGAGTGTTCTTCGTCAAAAGCGCCGTCATCGACAAAGCCACTAGCTCTAATAACATTATCGAATACGCCGCAAGATGATAATTTTCTAAATCAACCATCAACTTCGTTGAAGCCACCATCGACATTTCCCTCCGTTCCATTTGTGAGCAGAAAATATCAAGCTTGGAAAAAATACGATAAGCCTGAGATCAAGTACGATTTGTCTTTTTCTTATTCGCCGGAGTTGTTACGGTTACTTGAAAATTTAAGAAAATCGGAAGGTGCAGAATCTGAAAACTCTGATTCGGGTGATTCTGAATACCATGAAGAACCGAGTGAAGAAATAGGTTGCTCTTACCTCTTTGATTCCACGGCATGTGAAGAGATTGATGAACGTAAACAGGAAGAAAAAACTAATATTGAAATATGCGGTCAGAAAAAACACGATTCTATGTTACTGGATAGAATATGGAAAGACAAAGAACATCGTAAGTTAAGACAGCGCCAATATCGAGAGCGGCAAAACATCGATACTAAAGAACAAAAACGAAAGATAAAAGAAATCAAAAGCGACCCTCATAAATTTCGCGAGTTAAAAAGTAGCAAAACTGCACTTACCCCCGAGAAAATTATTTGTGAAGCCAGTATACGGGATGCCGATGAAATTGTACCGGACAATTTAGGAACGTACGGAGACATTATTTGCCCCGTATGTAAAGCCAAAAAATACAAAGGAGAAGCTGAGAGCCTTTGCTGTTCTAACGGTCAGGTACGTCTTAGCCCCATGAGTGAAATCGAAGACGATGCGTTTCTAGAACTATATAAGAATAAAACCGAGCTTTCAAAGTATTTCTTAAACAACATATATAGTTTTAACGAAGTGTTTACATTTTCGTCTTTCGTAACATCTCAACAATCGGAGGGTAAATATTCCCAGTTTACTTTTCGAATTAGAGGGCAGGTGTACCACCACCTAGGAAAATTAAAACCTCAGTTTATGTTGTCTGATAAGACATTGGAAGACTATAAAAAAAAAAACGGAAAAAGTCCCTACGTTGCAAATTTCGAAAGTAATAGTAAATATGATGTAAATAAACCTCTTCATAAATATTTGGATTGTTACTTTTACTTTGATGAAGCGCAGCAAATAGATATACGAACTAAGGAATTAATGGGACGTTTGCGAAAAGCTAAGGAAGAACTTAAAAATTCAGATGAAAAAGATTTTCGGACATTTGATTATCTGCAGAACCAAATAGGTGTCCGGGAACAAAACCGTGAAATTGTCGAATTAATCCAAAATTATTTGGTTCGGAAGAACAACATATTGCGTCCCTTATTGAATGAATTTAAATCTGCTGCTGAATTAGTTAATTCTCAAGTAAAGCTAAGAGGGACCATTCCTGAGGTGAAGATAACTCTGAGATACGGCGATCCGGATAAACACAAACTACAACAGCATAAAGGAACATATAGTTTACCCGTTCAGACGAATTCTCAAGTCGGGGGGATCGTCGACCTGTCTTCAGATCCCACAGAGCGAAAAACTAGGGCTATCGTCATATCCTCCCCTAAACCAGAAAGTCAATATGCCACCGTTATGATTAGTTCTAATAGCGAATTTTACGATTCGTTTCAATATCCACTCCTAATACCTAACGGCGATATCGGTTTTGGTTATGACAGATATAAGAAACATAAGATAGTAAAAATTAAAAATATTTCTCCTGAGGATGAAGTTGTAGAAGCTGAAGAGGAGTCATTTGACAAAAAACGAAAGTGTATTACGCTATGTATGTTTTATCCTTACACCTTTTGTGAGAGAGAGGGCGAATTCAACTATATCGTCCAAGGCCAAAAATTATTTCAAATGTACGTTATCGATTGTCAATTTAAAAATGAGAATAATTTATTAAATTACATTTTTCATAATCAGAAGAAGATTCGAAAAGAAAGGTTCGACATCCTAAGAGATACGGAAACCTCTTCAGATTATGGCCAGAAAGTGATTCTACCTCCTTCGTTTATCGGTGGTCCTCGATATATGAAACAGAAGCAGCAGGATGCAATCGCTTTCATAGGTAAATACGGTAGTCCCGATTTGTTTATTACTTTTACAATGGGAACCGACTGGGAAGAATTCAAACCCTTTAAGAAACAATACGGTAAAACGTGGCACCCGATGAATAGACCTGATTTGGTTTCTAGATTTTTTAAGATGAAGTTGAACAATTTAATAAAGGATTTAACTGTGGAAAGCATATTTGGCAATGTAAAAGCTTACATTTACACCGTCGAATGGCAAAAACGAGGATTGCCTCACGCTCACGTCCTTCTATGGTTGGCAAGAACTCTTAAGGGGGATGAAATCGATTATTTCATATGTGCTGAAATCCCCGATGAGACGACCGAGAAAGAACTTTTTGATTTAGTTACCGCTAAAATGATACATAACCCATGCGTGGGCTACAACGATCGTAGCCCCTGTTTGGATAAATTTAAAAAGTGCTCCAAGAACTTCCCCAAAAAGTTTCAATTGGAAACCGATAGTAAAGTAAACGGCTACCCGAATTACATGAGACGGAATATTGACGATGGTGGTAGGTTTTTCAAGAAAATGATTAATATGAACGCAGGGCAAAACGCTAAGAAAAAAAACAAAAAAAAGCAGATAACCATCGATAATTCGTGGGTCGTTCCCTATAATCCGTATCTACTTCTGAAATATCGATCTCATATTAACGTTGAGTGTTGTAATTCCATCCGTTGCATTTCGTACGTAACGAAATATATTAATAAAGGTTCCGATCGAATCCTCTACTCGCTCGAACAAAAAAATAAGGACAATGAAATTAAGAGATATCAGGATTCGAGATATATCAACGCTAATGAAGCTACGTGGAAGCTATATAATTTCCGTCTTCATATGCACAAACCGAGCGTCATGACGTTAGACATTCATTTAGAGAAAGAACACGATATTTACTATTCGGAATATGACGATAAAGAAACTGTTGATGAGAAATCCGTCAAAAAGCGTACGACTCTTATGGGTTTTTTTGAACTCTGCGCACGTGACGAAAAAGCGAAAGGTTATTTATACGAGACCGTCCCAGTTCATTTAGTATAAAAACTAAAGTCAGAGAGGAATAGGAAATTGTATTGGTACGTCGAGTCATAACTCGGGCACTCACGAATGAAAAGCATAAAATCAGCCAAAGAGCTTTTTCACTCCTGGTTTTTCATACGATAAGGCTTGGAAACATACTTTTTATATTCATTGCCAAAATTAAAATCTTCTCTGTGAATGGTGTAATGTATGACCAATCAACTGCATGTTATTGAATTCTTTATTCTATATAACCATAGAGATATAATCCGTGACCTGTTTGATCAAGATTATACAGTATAGTGTAGTTTATCGACCCGAGTAGTATTGCTACGAAATTATTTTATAATGATTAACGTATAGATAGAATAATCCTGTAATATGCGTCATTCGATGATTATTGATTCAAGATAAACGATTTTGTAGAAGTGATAATAAAACTCTTAAATGGAATAATAGTCTAGAGCGTACTGACCAATTCGTCGAGAGCTACGTTATGAAATACTGTACACTACCATGTTAGTTATTGCCAGTGCTCGACCAGCGAGAAATATGGGGAAGATTTTTAAAGAATATTCGCAGAGCGATTTTCAAATATAAAGCTTAAGTACAATATAAAGAGAACTTACATCAGAACGATAATATTTATTTCTAGACGCACCTGGATTGAAAATTTCAAGAAATTCGTATATATTTAATAATTTAGATCGATTTAGTCATGTCGTTACATAATAAATAATCATAAAATTCTACCTGTGTGGTCTATAACCATACTTATCGAGAGTGAACCAGAGATTTGAAGAAGGTCGATATTGGCAGCAACCGGAAAAAAATGAATGATATACACTACTATAAAGGATTACAATGCAGAAGAGAAAATTAATTTTATTTATACAATACTCGTAATCTCGAAGGAAGAGTAGAAAACTTAGTCGTCTTCAATATTGAAGACATATGAAAACCAAAGAATAATTTACGATTAATTTGCTAGGGTGATTTAAAAACGGTCCTTTACGTTAGTATATATATATATATAATCATAACATTATTAATAAACAGGATTAATTTTTTCATCGACGTCATCCTCAGTGACTTATAGTAGTTACACGTGAGTGATAAACTCTATTTCTCCTGAATTTATATTTTGTGAAACCTATAGTTACTCAAGGGATAATAAAATATGCTTTAATCTGTAGCCTTCCTCCTGGAATTACTGATCTCCGCATGACTATAACATATTACATATCTCAGGTATGTGTGCATACAGACAAAGATGCCTACCCAATAAAATATATGTTCCTTAGAATTCCTCTATAGAAATTTGTCGAATTAGAGAAGTGCGTCTAATTGAATTCGTATAGCAGTTCTAGTGTGTGTGTATAAATATGGTGTGTTAAAAGGTGATGAGATGTTGTGGTCGTGTCTGTGTAGAATGGCTCGCCTGCTAATTGAGTACACGGTGATAAGGATTGCATTCGTGTTTTGAGCGGTTTGTGGGATGCGTTGGCTTGATCCAGTATTAAATATGACTCGCGACCACAATACTATATATAAAATTTTATCCCTAAATGCATGTCCAAAACTCAATATATATACAATAAATAAGCAGAGTGAAGAAGAATATCATGATGTATAGATCTATAATCGTAATAAAACTTAGAATAAGATTGCCGGACTAGAGAGGTTTGTTGAAATTCGTTTCGCCGCTGGCGCACAGAGATAGTTTCGATCTATAATAAAATGCGTAAGCGGCCTGTTGTTTAATTGTATATTCTGGTGAGCGAGTATCGATTACAAACAACAATTTACAGTAAACACGGAATAGGACGCGGGCCAATCCTGCATCAGCATATAGAATCTTAGCATGAGAATGTATATCGAAAACGCTCACGTTCTTACGTTATGATGAAAATCCTGTCGTAAAATAATCTGAGATCAAGACTTCTTGATACAGGAAACTAACGAGCTTTAATGTATTTCAACGAATTAAACTCTATACAAATAAACCCAATGAGGAGATTCGAGAGAAAGACAACAAATAATGATATTTAAAGTGCCCAATAATTACAGCGACCGTAAAATCATATGGTTTATTATAAATATTAAATGAGGAGATACTAGATAAAATACATGACTGATACACTCACTTCCGCAAGAAGTAATTTCTGAAATTGTCATTGTAAGCGGAATTTATTGAGACTACATTTGACATTAGAGAAACGGTTATGAGAAGTCGGTATTAGATTGAGCTATATACGGGATGGAGTAACTAAGAAGAGAGCGAAAAGAATAAAAAACACACAAATTGTCAAGATATTCTAGTTGACGCAAAATAGAGAGAATAGATCAGAAATATAATATGCGGATCCTAACCTCATAGACAGAATGATCGCCAAGTGATACTGAAATTATAAAACATGCTAAGGTAGATATATACGTAGAGGAAAGAAGAGTTAGATTCATTAAAATATCAAAAACACTGGACATATCATTCATATAAAAAAACCGTATACATATACAAGTACATCATTCATTCAGGTAGAGCACTAAAACCACTATGCATCGAAGATAATACAATCCAGTGAGTTTGTTATTCTGAGAATCCAAATCTATTATCTCCTCCATATTCACCTACATCACCACATACATAGAGTCGATACTACAAAATTAATAAGGAGTATTGCGAGTAACGATTGAAATCGTTGACTATATAGAGATGCGAAAGAATTGAAGGAATAAATCATTAGAATCATCAACCTTACACCTAAAATAGAATTACAAGACTAGGTTACGTCGATTACATATAGATTAAATTACGAAAAATCTTAGTATAAGATAGAATAAATAGATAAGATTGTAGTAGGAGTATATCGTCGAGGAGTAGAATGAGATTAGGTTTTAATGAGTATACCGAAGGGGCAGGCTAGTCATTCCAATTGAGCAATTCAGGTTAATGACAGACGCACATGAAGTTAAGGAACTACTCCAAGCACAAAGGATGAAAACATTAGATTCTATAGCAGAGCTTCAGTTCCATGACGAGAAAGTTGTAATATGGTGAGATAGTTTCACCAGATAATAAGACGCAGTAACCAAAGTATAAGTACAAGAGAAGTAGAGATCAGAGAAACATATTGACAGTACTGCGAGTTATGCTTTTAGGAACGATGAGTGAGATGTTCGCTTCATGAGAGTCAATTGTATTGTACGCGGGTAGATTCGTACCGGGAAGTAAAGAAACGTAGATGATTATAGAACTACATATTTTACCTCAATCTTTTCAAATTGATGAAAGAGCGCGATCACGACAGAGAGGATGTCCACTTAGTAGACACCAAGAGAATGTCGTATTAGATTCCTGGAAGAATGGATTTGCGGGAGAGAATGTTAACCTTGGGAAAAGAGGACGAAGATAATGAGAGAAAATCGATTAAAAGAGATTAAGAATAAGATAATCAAAGCATACCAAAATAAAGTATAGAAGGGAGCAGGAAAGAATATTCAATTTAGATAATATGTTAATGCACATAAAATAATCATGTCTATCATCAGTCAAAAAAATTGGTACACTGCGCAGAGATTATTTAATATATCTCCTATATCGCAACAGTTGTGACGCGAGAGAGACTAGTGGCAAAGAGTAATGTATATATATATTATTGTAGCCGTCTCTCTGACAACCAATTCAATCGCTCCTTCTACGTGATACTCAATACGCGTACAACTGTAGCATCCGCGATTTTATTGTATGCTTGAGAGAGATGCGAACATCTGTATGCTGTCGCTTACTATTATTTATCATCCTTTATCAATCACTATCGCGCCCCATCCCCCACGGAAATGGAGATATAATTTTTCCATTTACTATTATTCTACCTATTTTATCAACACACATTACATCCTATCTCACAACACATGAGCATTCTACTTACCACTTACTACAACTACATCATATTCATTTCTATCGGTGATATTATTAATTTATTTTATTATCTTTAGATTTCATATTTCGTTCTTTCCAAGTGTTTATAATTCATCATAGTAAAATTATATTTATTCAGGATAATATACTACAATTATGGTTGTAAATGATGGTTACATAACTCTCTGGTGATTGTTCATATTCAATTTTTTGAAAAGATTGAGTGGTAAAAAATATGGATAGTTCCTTATATTATCATAGTATTTACTCGGAACACTATCGACCATTATCATATTGTGAGTATCACATGATAGTGACTAGAAACAAACTTATACGTCATATAATATGCATAAATCTCGCAGTAGTCATATAATAGAGAGTCTGACCCTGACTATATTTATTCGTCTATTAGCGAATACCATTATATTATTTTAGAGGAACTTGAGTTCACTAAATAATAATATATAAATTGATTACCGGATGAGATTTCTGGCGTCTGACAAAACGAATTCTGGAATTGAGAACTACCGTGTTCATACCTTTCGTATACTCCATATATAAATCTTATCTCGACGAGCAACAATTCAAGATTTTATAAGGATATTTCGTAATTAATTAGTTCGATAGTTATCCATGAGTTGCATAATTTTAGGGGGATATAATAGATGTTCTCAATCACCATAGTACTACACATATACACCAACCTATTTATTAATTATTCAATATCTCGTACTTGATATAGTTAGGTAGTATAGAATTGAGGAGATATATAATGATTCAAAAACGAAACTATGTAATTTATAATTAAGACAAATTATATGAGTTTATACGTAGCTTATCATTACCTAATGAAATCATTAGACTTATAAATACGTATGTTTTGGAGATCACTCTTATATACTATAACTCTTTCATAAGGAAATTTTATAATTTAATTCATATCATACTGCGTATTCGTTTATGAGTTAGGTGTGAGTAGTTACTAAATAATTGCATCACTCTCATTGTTACGAATATATCGAATAAATTGTGGAAGTTGTCATTTCATATATCATCACGTAATATATAACTATCTAACTAATACGTATTCCCTCGTTATTACATATGTATAGTTCCAAAACTTTCATAGGAAATTCTCAAAAATATGGCGGATTCAGAATTTTCACCATTTTTATTAATAATATATAGTTTCGGTCAGTTAATAAATTTATTCATTTATGTTGTATTCTCTGAATCCCCGGGTTTCGTTCGTAATATTTTCTAACGTTTTTGTTAGTTATATATTTTATGCAAGATTTCTCCAATATCCAGTATTATTCTATTTATGCAGCCGCTATTTCCTGTTGGTATTTTCCTCCAAATCTACAACAGTAGTCATAAGATTATGAATCGAATTAAATCCTTCCAGCGCAAATATCGAATTTTCAAATATAATAACCACCACATGAGTATTCAGTATATCCATAATATCTCTGTTAATTAGTTAAATTGAATACTAGCATTTAGTACATTTTATTGTTGCCATATACAACTTCATCCCAAACGATTGTTATATATTTAGTGATGATTATTTAAAGCAGGTCATATGAGGCTCAATTTTCTAGAATAACTATTCTCTTTATACCACATCATACTTTGGAATCAATGATTATATCTCTCAATATTATATAGCACTATTCTTTAAACATATTTGAGTGAGCGAGTCTGGCCACGCGGGTGTATGGTCGCGAAGTTCCGCGGGTTTAAATACCTATATACTCATTTTGCGAAATCTCCAATTTCTGGAAAATAATATTTTCTAATACCCTTATACATTACGGAGGAGGCTACAGCTAAAGCTATTTTTCCTTGAGACCTATAGGTTTTCAAAATTAAATTCAGGAGAAAAGATTTTCCGGTACCGCCGGGAGCGTCGATGAAATATCCGTTATATTGTTGATCCGAAGGACCGTTAATCACCGCTTCGTAAATTATTCTTTGTTTCTCGTTTAATTGGACGACTAAAGTTTCTACTTCTTCCTTCAATTTAGCAGTATTAAAATTTTTCTCCCTTCTTATTACGTTATACGACCTTTCACCGTTCCTCGATAAAGGTAAACCGTATTTAGATATAAGAGCACCACCACAATTATATACGAATTCTTGAATTTCATCCAGGGCGTCTAGAAATATTTCGTCTGTGTAGTTCTCTTGCTTAGCTTTATATTTGAAATCGCTCGCGAAATATTCTTTAAAATCTTCCCATATTTCTCGCTGGTCGGAGCACTGGCAATAAACTAACATGGTAGCGTACGTTTCACGTAGCTCTCGACGATTGGTCAGTACGCTCACTATTTCCATTAGAGTTTTCTCCCAAAATCGTTTATCTTGAATCAAACCTCGAGCGCATACGGATTCTCTATACGTATCATAAAATTTCGTAGCATCCTCGGGGTCGACTCGTAAATCTTGAAAACAGGTAGGACCTTTTACGTGATTCAATAACATGCGTAGGTAAAACAATTCGGGATTTTTTTGAGAAATATTGTACATTCTTCCAAGTGAAAAACTGGTATTTTTTCTTGGTTGCCACGCACCTTTTCCTTTCTGCCAGGTATAATGAACTGGGACGTCCGTATACAATAACTCTTTCGCTTTTTCGTCACGTGCGCAGAGTTCAAAAAAACCCATAAGAGTCGTACGCTTTTTGACGGATTTCTCATCAACAGTTTCTTTATCGTCATATTCCGAATAGTAAATATCGTGTTCTTTCTCTAAATGAATGTCTAACGTCATGACGCTCGGTTTGTGCATATGAAGACGGAAATTATATAGCTTCCACGTAGCTTCATTAGCGTTGATATATCTCGAATCCTGATATCTCTTAATTTCATTGTCCTTATTTTTTTGTTCGAGCGAGTAGAGGATTCGATCGGAACCTTTATTAATATATTTCGTTACGTACGAAATGCAACGGATGGAATTACAACACTCAACGTTAATATGAGATCGATATTTCAGAAGTAGATACGGATTATAGGGAACGACCCACGAATTATCGATGGTTATCTGCTTTTTTTTGTTTTTTTTCTTAGCGTTTTGCCCTGCGTTCATATTAATCATTTTCTTGAAAAACCTACCACCATCGTCAATATTCCGTCTCATGTAATTCGGGTAGCCGTTTACTTTACTATCGGTTTCCAATTGAAACTTTTTGGGGAAGTTCTTGGAGCACTTTTTAAATTTATCCAAACAGGGGCTACGATCGTTGTAGCCCACGCATGGGTTATGTATCATTTTAGCGGTAACTAAATCAAAAAGTTCTTTCTCGGTCGTCTCATCGGGGATTTCAGCACATATGAAATAATCGATTTCATCCCCCTTAAGAGTTCTTGCCAACCATAGAAGGACGTGAGCGTGAGGCAATCCTCGTTTTTGCCATTCGACGGTGTAAATGTAAGCTTTTACATTGCCAAATATGCTTTCCACAGTTAAATCCTTTATTAAATTGTTCAACTTCATCTTAAAAAATCTAGAAACCAAATCAGGTCTATTCATCGGGTGCCACGTTTTACCGTATTGTTTCTTAAAGGGTTTGAATTCTTCCCAGTCGGTTCCCATTGTAAAAGTAATAAACAAATCGGGACTACCGTATTTACCTATGAAAGCGATTGCATCCTGCTGCTTCTGTTTCATATATCGAGGACCACCGATAAACGAAGGAGGTAGAATCACTTTCTGGCCATAATCTGAAGAGGTTTCCGTATCTCTTAGGATGTCGAACCTTTCTTTTCGAATCTTCTTCTGATTATGAAAAATGTAATTTAATAAATTATTCTCATTTTTAAATTGACAATCGATAACGTACATTTGAAATAATTTTTGGCCTTGGACGATATAGTTGAATTCGCCCTCTCTCTCACAAAAGGTGTAAGGATAAAACATACATAGCGTAATACACTTTCGTTTTTTGTCAAATGACTCCTCTTCAGCTTCTACAACTTCATCCTCAGGAGAAATATTTTTAATTTTTACTATCTTATGTTTCTTATATCTGTCATAACCAAAACCGATATCGCCGTTAGGTATTAGGAGTGGATATTGAAACGAATCGTAAAATTCGCTATTAGAACTAATCATAACGGTGGCATATTGACTTTCTGGTTTAGGGGAGGATATGACGATAGCCCTAGTTTTTCGCTCTGTGGGATCTGAAGACAGGTCGACGATCCCCCCGACTTGAGAATTCGTCTGAACGGGTAAACTATATGTTCCTTTATGCTGTTGTAGTTTGTGTTTATCCGGATCGCCGTATCTCAGAGTTATCTTCACCTCAGGAATGGTCCCTCTTAGCTTTACTTGAGAATTAACTAATTCAGCAGCAGATTTAAATTCATTCAATAAGGGACGCAATATGTTGTTCTTCCGAACCAAATAATTTTGGATTAATTCGACAATTTCACGGTTTTGTTCCCGGACACCTATTTGGTTCTGCAGATAATCAAATGTCCGAAAATCTTTTTCATCTGAATTTTTAAGTTCTTCCTTAGCTTTTCGCAAACGTCCCATTAATTCCTTAGTTCGTATATCTATTTGCTGCGCTTCATCAAAGTAAAAGTAACAATCCAAATATTTATGAAGAGGTTTATTTACATCATATTTACTATTACTTTCGAAATTTGCAACGTAGGGACTTTTTCCGTTTTTTTTTTTATAGTCTTCCAATGTCTTATCAGACAACATAAACTGAGGTTTTAATTTTCCTAGGTGGTGGTACACCTGCCCTCTAATTCGAAAAGTAAACTGGGAATATTTACCCTCCGATTGTTGAGATGTTACGAAAGACGAAAATGTAAACACTTCGTTAAAACTATATATGTTGTTTAAGAAATACTTTGAAAGCTCGGTTTTATTCTTATATAGTTCTAGAAACGCATCGTCTTCGATTTCACTCATGGGGCTAAGACGTACCTGACCGTTAGAACAGCAAAGGCTCTCAGCTTCTCCTTTGTATTTTTTGGCTTTACATACGGGGCAAATAATGTCTCCGTACGTTCCTAAATTGTCCGGTACAATTTCATCGGCATCCCGTATACTGGCTTCACAAATAATTTTCTCGGGGGTAAGTGCAGTTTTGCTACTTTTTAACTCGCGAAATTTATGAGGGTCGCTTTTGATTTCTTTTATCTTTCGTTTTTGTTCTTTAGTATCGATGTTTTGCCGCTCTCGATATTGGCGCTGTCTTAACTTACGATGTTCTTTGTCTTTCCATATTCTATCCAGTAACATAGAATCGTGTTTTTTCTGACCGCATATTTCAATATTAGTTTTTTCTTCCTGTTTACGTTCATCAATCTCTTCACATGCCGTGGAATCAAAGAGGTAAGAGCAACCTATTTCTTCACTCGGTTCTTCATGGTATTCAGAATCACCCGAATCAGAGTTTTCAGATTCTGCACCTTCCGATTTTCTTAAATTTTCAAGTAACCGTAACAACTCCGGCGAATAAGAAAAAGACAAATCGTACTTGATCTCAGGCTTATCGTATTTTTTCCAAGCTTGATATTTTCTGCTCACAAATGGAACGGAGGGAAATGTCGATGGTGGCTTCAACGAAGTTGATGGTTGATTTAGAAAATTATCATCTTGCGGCGTATTCGATAATGTTATTAGAGCTAGTGGCTTTGTCGATGACGGCGCTTTTGACGAAGAACACTCATGCTTCTTTGGTGGCATTATAACATCAGTATCTTCCTCTTCCGAAGAAGATACGTCATATTCCTTTCGATTTTGCTTAGCTATTTCTTCATTTAGTTCTTCGTGGTATTCTGAATCACCCGATTCAGAGTCTTCAGATTCTACACCTTCCGCTTTTCTTATTTTTTCAGCCAACTGTAATAACTCCGGCGAATTAAAAAAAGACACATTCATCCTGTTCTCATGCTTATCATATTTTTTCCAAGTTTTATATTTACTGTGCACAGAAGGAACGGAAGAAAATTTTGGTGGGGACATCGACGATGTTGATGGTTTATTTAGAGAATTTTTATTTTGCGGTGTATTCGATGATGGTATTAGAGTCAGTGCCTTTGTCGACGATTGTAATTTTGATGAAGAAGACTTATGATTCTTTGGCGAAGGTATAATATCAGTTTCTTCACCTTCTGAGATAGATACGTCATCAACTTTTCGGTTTTGTTTAGCTCTAACATTTCTTAATATTGCGCTTTTTTTTCTCTTCAGTTTTAAGGACGTTTCTTTTGTCCGGGTTAAACGTTCTTTCCTATTTTTAACAAATTCTTCATGAAAGGTCTTTCTCATATTGTATTTCTTTGTCCGGTTTAACGGGATATCTAAAGTGGCGGGATCAATACCTTCATTTTTGCAATTCTTAGTTATGTATTCTTCATAACACGCCCAATAATAATTTCGAAGTTTTCGTATATTATCTTCATTCGTAACAATAAAGTGCTTTTTAAGGTCTTCAATTTTATTTTTTGAGTTTTTATTTTCTAATGGTGTTGATTCTAAAAATTCTTCAAACAATATATTGAATGGATAATCAAATTTAGTATAGGACTTCCTTATTCTCGGTAATCGTTTTTTTTTTAACAGGTATTTAAATTCATTCAAGAATGAATAATACCCGACACTTCTATATTCCAATTGATTTCTTTTGATGCCATATTCATTTTGAAGGTAAATATAAAATTTTTTATAAAATTTACCATTATACACACGCGCGTATCCATCCTCAATTCGATACTGGTCTATATATTTTTCCTCACTCTCTTTGAAATCTTCCATATTTTCTTTAGAAATTTTTTATAACGGGGATAAATGAGAGAAAAAATGAAAAAGTATAAAAAATTATTTATTAGGTATTTCAAATTTATTATCAGGTTGAAGTGTTTTCAGTGTTGTTTTTGAGGCGAATGAAAAAGGGTCGTGAAAAAGGGCACGGAAAATGGCAACTTTAATATTCATAGTATATAGATAAGTATCGATGCTACGCATCTCTTGATCCTGACGGACCAAGCTCGTTCTCCGAGCTCGGGCAAGCCCACGCATCTGCGTTTAGATCATTTGCGCAAAGTGGATACGAAAACGGCTCGCGTTTTTAGCATGTTTAAAACTAATAGTATATATAAGATAGAAAGGATAAGAAAAACAGCATTTTTTGAAAAAAATACATAAAAAATATACCCTAAAATACTAAAATTCACAACCAACCCACGATTATAAATAACGCTAAAAAATTAAATTTACAATGATAATACAACACTACGAATTTAACGCTCACGCATACACACGCACGCAAAGGACAAATTGGGCTAATAAATTATTTAAAAATAATGAAATGTGCGGATAAAATTATTTTACGAATTAAAGATGGCGTCTTTACATATGTCGCAGCATAAATCGAGACGAAACACCTGGCACGTTTTGAAAATGCATTTCATTAGTTTTTTGTGGTAGCCTTTATCGGACAATGTCAAGGGAATGTTCTTTCTTAGAACCATCAGGGGGTACAACTTCGATATCGTCGTCATCGTCGTCGTCGTATTCCCGGTCGCTGCCTTTTTCATTTTCCTCTTCACCGCTCAGCGGCGGTGGTGGTCGGTATTTAGAGAAACGCTCATAGATGGAAAAGGTGTTATCGTTCTGAATAACCTGCATCATTTTTTCGTACAAAATTATAGGCATGGTGATTTTGTGAGACGTTTGAAGAAAATTGTAAACGCTATCCGAGATGACCTCGCTTTCCGCATCCTCTCTCAACTCCCTTAGCACGCTCCTTGCGTCCGAATCGTAATAGGAGACGTAATCCAAAATCATGTGAATATGGTGGCAAATTAGCTGGAGATTGTAGACGTGCTTAGTTTGCAATTCAAAAAGCGTCTCATTTATTAATTCTGTCGCGCTCAGTCTTCGAATATTCCCGTTACGTTTCAAATCTAAAACTTCGATATCGAATGGTAAGGCGTAAGCTTCGTGGAAAAACTTGTCGCCGAATCCTTGGACCCGAATTTTATTTACGATCATTTTATCGATTATGCTATATTCTTTATTTTGGGGTCTGCCGAATTTGTTCTTGTAGAAAGGGAAAAAAAGGGGCGTGCTCATTATCTTTTGCACATCCTCGTCGAACGTGTTGAAATTTTGCTCGATGCTCGTACGAATGGATTTCATTTCTTTGGCCTGCTTAAATAAGGGTAGTTGTTTTTCGAATCTTCTCAACATCAGTAAGGAATACAGCGAGTAAAAGCTGTTGAGCGACTTGCAAATGTTATTATTTTCCAACTGCAAACTCGGGAAAGCTTTATTCTCGCTGACGAATTGCGCGATCTTCGAAAAGAAGAAGCCGTAAGATTCTTCATTCGTACTACTTCCTTCATCCGTGTTTGAGAGCAGGGGCGACAACTTCTTTTTCAAATGTGCGGCCAACTCGTTCAACGAAAGGTTTTTTAATTTCTCTACCGCCTCCTGCCTCTTCGTCGCGTTGAGGCGATGTAAGAAATCGCCGAGGTCAGAAACGAATTCTAAAAACTTATCCGTTTTAACGCCGCTTTCATTGACGGTATTTAGTGAAAAGACCAAGTGCCTCTTTTGCATGGCGTCGTCGACCGGATAGTCCACGTCGAACGAATTAGCTAGCAAGAATATCTGGCAACTGACGCATATCGCGTAAGCGATTTCGAAGATGTTTCGGAACTGCATTTCTTGATTCGGCGTCGTAATCGTCTTCAAAAGATCGGGTTTGATCATATGTCTCTTTTGTAATACGTCGGACTTCCAGACCATATTTATGTCGCCGAACCAAGTTTCCGATTTTTTTTTGGAAGATCTTCCTGCCTCGTCTTTGGAGACATTTTTATAAACTAAAGCTCCCGAATCATTCCCGCCACGCGATTCGGACGATAGGATCGCCGGACAACTATTAGCTTTTATTATAATCGGTGGGTTAATTTCGCTCTCTTCGACGAGGTGATCGTGAGTACATTTCACTTTCTTCCTATTTCGTCTACCGGCCTCTGCGAAACTCTCGTCGTAGTCGTCGTAGTCGCCGTTGTCTAAATCGCTGTAATCTCGAGCGGTAACCTCTTTTTCACCGTCGACGACGCTTACTTCTTCTCTCTCTCTCTCTCTGTTGCTCTTCCTATTGTGTATATTTTTTATTAACTCTTCTCTCTCTCTCATGTGTGATAATATCTTAAAAATTTATATTATTAAGTATTTGTGAGATATTTATTTATTATGTAATGAGCCCACTGAAACAACAATGTCAATATTAGTTAGTGTTGAAATATTTTATGATAATAAATAAATATAAAAATGATGTGTAATAGTATTGTGAAATTGTGATGTATAATATTTATTTCTTACTCTGAAATATATAGAAGATGAATAAGGATTAATAGTATTTATATACTTTTATTTAACAAGTAGCATTCTTAATTGACATGTATTTTTTCTTATATTTTAACCTTTAGAAATTTTAAATTAACATCATTATATTTAAGTAGAATTTTTTTATTATATATAAATAATTTAATTGCAGCATACTAAAATAATTATATATTTTGATCAAAATTTCGCCGAAACAAAAAAAAAAATACGATATATTTATAGTGAATGTCACACTAATAAAAAATTATGAACTATATTTAAAATATTTACAGAGGAGAAAAGACTTACATTCCTTAGAGCTAATGTACTTATAAATAACTACTTTATGATAAGTTATTATTGAATACGTGTTCACACTAAGTACCAATACATATGATATATATAATTTTAAATATATATGTGTCAAATTAAAAAATATATATATTTTTAATACATACTGAAGTATAATCTAAATTAGCATACTTTCATGATTAGTATCACAAAGCGCATTACTACATATATAATATGTATATATAATATTATATATATATAATATATATATATATATTATAATAAATATATTCTTATATATATACTTAATATATTATATTATATATATATATATTTATATATATATAATATATATTATATATTATTATTCATATATATTTATATATTTACTATATATATATATATATATATATATTATCTATAATATATATATATATTATATAATATTATATATATATATCTATATTATAATGTATATATATAGATTATTATATATATATATATTAATATATAATACTATATATAAAATAAATATATCTATTACATATATTATAATATAATTATCTTTATCATATAATTAATATATCTATCCTATATATATATATATATATGTACATACATAGACATTTCTAAAGAATATACTATATCCCATTTAGAAGTGCAACTTTATATATATATTATCTATTATATATATATATATATATTAATATTATAAATTATTAATTTTTTATATCTAGTATTATTTATATATATCTTATAATATATCTATATTTATTATAAAATAATATATCATGTATATATATTAATATATTCTCAATATTATATTTATATATATATATATTATATATATAATTATATATATATATTATATATATAATATATAACATATTGAAACATTGATCTATTTAATATATAATTATTTAACTATATTATTATATATATATATATATATATATTATATAATATTAATATTGTGGTATATGGCCTGGGTCTTATTAGTCATTACGTTTCGTCGCCGGACAAAAATATATAGTCCAAACAGTATCCAGATGATTGCTACCTATTGGCACTTTGTATTTGTGGATTTACTTATTATTATAGTTATAATTTGTATATTATTATTGAAACAAGTATTGTTAATAGACAATACGATTAGAGACGCACCTGTGTTTGATATTGATGTAAGGTAAAATTTGAGGCAGTATGTTGGAATACAAATGATTATATTATTTCCTTATTTTTTTGGGCCTATAAAATATTACCTATTATGGAATAAAAATTTATTTATTATTATTATTATTAATAATTATTATTATTATATTTTTAATTATTAATTTTAATTTAATTATTATTATAATTATTATTATTATTATTATTATTATTATTATATTATTAATTTTAACCTATTCCGTTACAATGTTTACTTTTCATTTAGTTGCTTTTCTGATTTCTCTCAGAATAGAAGAGAACAAAAGACTTATTCTTGGTGATTTAAAAGTAGCATTTTTGACCGGAATTTTTCTTTTTATTTTTACTTTGAAAATTTAATTAAAATTTTTTAATTCTGTGTTAAGCTTTATCTGCTTTACAATTTGTATATTATTTATTATATTTTTAAGAATAGATTTTAAGAAATAAAAATAAATATAAAATCATATAAAGAAGGAAATTTTTTACCATAGCAAACATTATAATTATCATATATATATATATTGTAAACATTTATCTAAAGTAGATTAATAGGGGAAACTATATACATTGATATAGCTATATTTTAAATATTATATATATACTATTAATTTTTAACTTATTTATTTAATTATATTTTATTAAAACATTTGAAGATGTTATAACATTACTTATAGTAAAATTGTAATATTGGAAATAAGATTTTATATAAATACATAAGATTATGACAAGTAATTAAGTTTTTTAATGTGAAGGAGAGTAATTCCGGTTAGAGTAGGAGAATAGTAATCGCAGAATATTGATGAATTATGATTTAAATGGATATATAATCACTAATGTAATTCTTTTTATTTGAAATACATTATAATATAATATATACTATTTATTACATTATATATATATATATAATTATTCATATATATATATTATATTCAGTATATCTATATATATTAATATATAATATTATATATAATATATACTATAATATATTAATATATATACTATACTTATATATATATTAATATATTATAATTATAATTATATTAATTATAATATATATCGGTTAATTAAATATAATATGAGCTAAATATTAAAATGTTTAAATATTAGTATTGTTGAATTCACTATAATGTAAAAAAAATAAATGAATATTTTATTAGTTGTATTTGAATATTTGAGATATATCTTTCATACTATCTCTATTAATTATTTTCTCAAGTAATATGAAATCTCAGAGAATGTATTTTCTTCAAGGAAAAAAAAAAATTAGGTTGATATGCTCAGGATTAAAGTTCCTGAGATTATTAGCAGAGTTTAAGGCTTCTATTTGTATACTCTCCTTCGTCGATACTATGATCAGTAAATACTGCATGCTTAAACGGAGAGAGAATCATCATGTACATATATAGCTAGTTTGAGGCTACATTGTATTTATTAGTCTCGTACTCACACCGCAGTCAAGTTTCTCGATCGGAGCAACGTATATATATTTTCATTTTATTTTATGATTTATTCTGTCTCACTCCATTATATGTAGATCATCACTATATTGAGAACGTGCGCGGCTACTTCTATGTGTATGTGGTCGTATAAACTAAAAATAAAGGACATGGAATATACTAATGATCAGACTATGCACATTTTGGTTAAGTTGCACTCACGTAACAAGATTATCACGATTTTGGTACTACCATTAAATTGCCAGCAGGCATTTTTAAATATATATATTATATATATCTATCTATATATTAATATATAATTATTATTATCATATACTATTATATAATATATATATATATATATATTATATATCTATCTTATAATAATAAAATATTATATATATTACTATATATAATATATATATATATATATTATATATATATCTCTTATCTATATATATATTCTAAATCCATACTATTTTACTTACTTCACCATTAACATATTTTCTTTTTTATTTTAAATATCTATATATACTATATATATATTATCTATAATATCATATATTTACACTTATATATATATATCTATCAATATAAAAATATATTATCAATAATAATACTTATATCCTTATGATTATATATATATTAATCTTATATTAATATCTAGTAAAATTTAAGCTAATATTATTTATATCTATATTCATATATATATTATTATATATATATATATATATATATATATTTATTATTAATATTAGTAAATTATAGTATTATATATATATATAATATATCTCTTATAATATTAATAATAATATTTATTATATATTACTAATATAATTAATATTACTATATATATAATAATCTTAATATATATATATATAATATTAATATATAATTATCTATATCTAATATCTATATATTCTATTATATATGTTCATTAAATATGTGTAAGTGTATATCATATATAATTATATATAACTATATTATATATATACTTCTATATTATCTCTATATATATAATATCTATATAATTATATATTAATATCATTTATATATATATCTATATAATATCTATATATATACAATATTTCATATATCATATATATATATCCTATATTTAATCTATATATCCATATCATATATAAATCTATATTATTCAATATGTATCTAATCTCTCTATATACTCACAATTTTTTACTAATCTGTTTCATAATTTTTATCAGTATATGTAGAAACTGCTATTAATAATCTTAAAATTATTAGTATATATATATATATATAATTATCATATATATATATCATTTTACTTATATATATTATCATATATATCTATCTAATATATATACTTATATCTAAGATCTACTAGACTCCTCTAAAACAAACAGGAAAAGGGATAATGCACAGTTTCAATTAAATCAATTGCAAATAATCTTCGCATTGTTCATCCGGACCTGAATAACTTATCAAACTTAGTATGAAACGGTCAACCAAGAGATATTTTTCCTTTCTAGCATCTTTATTCCAGATTCGATGCTGATTAAGGTTTCTTAATTTTATGACTAAATAATAATTACCATTTAATTATTAGCGCTCCAAGCCTTCCATATACATTAATGCAATAAACCTTTTCAATTTCAATTTTCCAACCTATTATCTTCTCTGTTATAACTCAAAAGAATAACTAAAGTTCTTTACAATTAATTAATTAAAATAAGTTATTGAATAAGAAAGTTTTGAAATTATCAATAATTAATATAATCGTTATATAATATATCTCTCATATGGGTCTAGTATCTATCTCATATATATATATCATAATCTATTTATCGTACGTTGATGATATCTCATACTATATATCTATCTCTACTATCTTAATATTATATCTATATATATTATATATATTAATATTCTAATATCATATATATATATCTTATATATATTATTATATATCACTCTATTAACCGGTTACGTATTTATTATATTATCATTCTACTCTATAGTCATATTAAATAAATATACTTATATGAATATAGATAAATATCATTTATATCTTTTGACGCCAATTTCCTCATTATAATTTGATAGGACTTCATGCATTTAATATATAATATGTTAGTATATATATATATATATATATATATATATATACTATTAAATATATATATATTTTTATATAATATAAATATAATATATATTAATTAATATATCATATATCATATAATCAATATTACAAATATTTATATCTATATATATTATATTAATAATATATTATATTATATAGTATATAATATTAATGTTATATATATATATATATTATTATATTAATATATAGTATATAATAATATTCTAAATATTATTAAATAATATATATATATCTTATTTATAACTATAATAATAATTATATATCATATATATAATATATTATAATATATATATATCTATCTATATTATATATATATATATATTAATAATTATATATATAATATGATATATATATAATATATATTTTCTATATTCTATATACTTAATTATATTAATAATATCTATATATATTATATATATATCTTATCTATTTCGTAGTATTTATAAGTAATTTTGATATATAAGCTTAATTATGCGGCTATTAGTATATTTTTAACTACTATTATATGTTATTCTTACACTACCTAGGTTGTTCTATAAAAAGTGAGAGAAATTACCCTTCTACTTTGAAGTATATCTCTTCAAAAACTACAGACTTTTTTATAACTTATAAAATTTATTTACACCAATTACACTTCCCGTAATACTTATCAGCTTTCGTCCCTATCTTCACTTTGGATACCTCCCTATTTTTCAAGTATCAGATGAAAAATTTTTTATGGTTTTAATGTGAATTAAGTTTTTTCTATACATGATTTCTTTCAAAAGATCCTTGTTAATAAAGGGGAGGTTAGTGGTAATTGCATTCAACTTAAATTTAAATCTAATACTATCAAATTTATTTAGTAGTTCTCCATAAGCATAGTAACTGTTAAATTTCAGGGATTTAATGTTTTATACAGATATGCTTTACAAAGATTATATTATCTTTTTTGTTAATTGTATGTTTTTATTTGTGTTATCTATTAAATTGTTCATACTCTTTCATATTTAATCATATTGTTGTCTTTGGAATTAATATTGGTTGTTATTTTTGTTTTGTGCTCGGTGTATGATTGGAAGCCGCAGTATGATATTTGATGGTCTGTGGAGTAGAAGCGATAGTTTACGGTGCTTGGTATTAATATCTCCTTTTATTCTCTAATCTAACCAATTATTTTATTATAACTGTAATCTATTAAAATACTCTATGTTATTATAAGGTTGCACTATCCTTTTGTGCTCGGTAATTAAATTGTGTTAATATTTATACCAGGGGGCGATTTTAAATATATGGCGTAGACTTTTGGAGGATCTTAAGAACTTTTTAAACTTTTATATAATTTTTTACTTTTCAGATGGAATTATAGTGAGCTATTTTTAAGGTATAAATTTCTTTTAATGTTAGTTTTATATTTATATGTTACGTAGTATCTCAGGTAAATATACAGTTTTTTTTTTATTGTTAATTCTTAGTACTCTGTTATTGGAGATAAAATTTTGTAAGATTTCGGATTTTTTTTTAAATGCAGTTGTAATTACTGTATTGGGATATTTTAGATTTCTGAACGTTGTTTTTAAAAGTTCTGTTTAAAATGTGTTAGAATAGGGAAATTATAATTTTGAAAAGTACACTAGAGGTAACATATGAGATTGAGAAAGAGTGGCTTATGATTTTGTTGTCTAGTACATTATGTAGCGTGGGTGCCATGTATGGTCTAGTTTATTATTGAGTATGTAAATATGTTGGTTTTTCTTGAAATATCCAGTGTATGATAGTCTTCGGGTGGTGTGATTCCCATCGTTTGCTTCATTAATTATTTAATGAAAATAGATATATATACTATATCTTATCTATATAATATATTCTTATATATAATTATATTAATATATATATATTTAATTATATTATAAATATCATATTTTATAATTATATTATTAATATATATATATTAATATAACTATATATATATATAAATTATATATTAAATACATATATATATATCCTATATATATATTATAATATATTAAATATATTATTATATATATATATATTAAATTTAATTTATTTATATAGTATATTTATTATATTTATATATTATAATCTATATATGTTTATATATATCTATACTATATATATCTATATATATTAGTATATATATATATATTCTTATATATATACTTAAATATTAATATATATATAATAATATTAATATAATATTAATTATATATATTATCATATACTATTAATATATATTAAATATATATATATATAGTATAATAATAATAATATTATAAAATAATCATATATATTTATTTATTAATCTATTAATTTATTTATATATAATTACTAATATTATATATATATTATTTATATTTACTATTAATATATTATTAATATATCTATATTATATATATATTAATTATTATTATATATATATATATATACTTAATTATATATATATATATAATATATATCTCTTAATATATTTATAATTATATCATATATATATATATATATATCTTATTATGAATATATCTATATTATAAAGAACATAAAAATATCAATTAGTCAATAAATTCATAAATCAATAAGTAGGAAATGCTAAGTTTAATCAATAATAAAATGTCACAATACTCATTGTACGGACTGATAATTCTTCACAAATTGTATATGTATTAAAATGGGACATACAGCGAGTTTTCTTCCTTTTTTATAGCATCTTTCTCTTCCCATGTCATTCTTTGAGGCCTGATTATAGTGGCTTAACTCTATGCAAAAATAAATTCACTACAAATCGTTATCCATTTGTAGTCAGATAGTATCAAACAATCACATGCTGTTTTAATATGACATTAGTGGTATGAATATGTCTTAAGAAAAAATGCATAATATGAAAGGTTTACAATTAATTAATAGGTATACTCTAATGGATATGAGTAAATGATTTCTGAAATTACCAATAATATCATATAATCGTTTAATATATATATATATATTCCTAAAATTATATATTTAAACTCTCTCATCTTTTACTGGGCTAACGTTATGGGCTCGAGTTGAGTACCATACTTAGCTAGCCCTAGACACCACTCACATTATTATCACAATAATAAGTATCAAAAACAATACAGGTGAAACCACGTAAGTAAGACCATTGAGTACTTGATTAATTAAACGGAGGGTATTTCATTAATTTTCTTTAATCAATTCAATATGATTCTGAAATCTCAAGTGAGTTTTAATATAAGGACACTCTTTTCTCTAATGGGTTTTATATATTAAAGTACAGAATTGATAGCAAATCAAAGTGTAGAACTCTAGAACGAGAAGGAGCACAGGAGTTGTCAAATCTTTATGGTTACTGAAATAGAGTGTACTGAGGAAATGGTAAGTTGACTGTTGAATTTGACTCACTATAGTTTGATGATAGCTTACTTTATTATAAACGAGGAATTTTTATATCATTAAAGTGTTTAAAGAAGAATTAGTGTTACTATTAGAAATATCAATGTAAATACTTTATATGTAAGGACTTTTTCTATTCTTGTGTATGCCTTCATATATTATATATATTAATTTAATTAATATATATATAATAATAATATATATATAATATTATACTTTAATATTATATATATATTATATATATATATATAAATATATTATATAATATATATTAATATATATATAATATTAATTATAATTATCTATTATTATTATATATATTATATATAATATATATATATTATATATATTTTTATTAATATATATATATTTTTAATATTATTAATATATATTATTAATATATATATATATATATATATATATACTTATATATAATATATATATATATATAATATATTATATATTAAATATATATATTATATAATATATTAATATATATCGTGAAATATCTATATTAATATATATATAATATTTTATAATATATATAATAATATAATATTGTATGTTCAGTATATAAATAATGTATATATATATACTATATATTATATATCTTATATATCTATCATATATATTCTGTATAGTTATACTATATCTATGTCTATCATTATATACTATACTGTAAATAACATATAATCGAATATCATGTATATATATATATTACATATAATATCATCTCTATATATTAATACTATAATATATCAATATCTATATATATATCTATTTAATAATATATATATTAATTCAATATCATCTAACTATATATATCATAGGTTAGGTTATAATAGATTATATTATATAATATATCTTATCTATTATTATATTCATATTATTATTATTCCTATCTAATATTATATATATTAATAATATATCTTAATATTTTAATATCATATAATATATATCTATATATATATATATATATACAGGTTTTTAATATATTATAAGCTCTAATTATCGCATATCCTCATTATTATCGTATAGTTATTATTAATGTTTACTAAACTTAAGGTTGTATCTACAATATGAGATAGATAATTATACCATACTTTATTTAAGACTAATTAAAACATATACATTTATTATATATTCTTTATTATAAAATTATTCTTACTAAACCATACTTCTTAAGTAATTCACTAGTTCGGTATATTCCCCATCCTTTTGGAGCTTTTCTTTCACAAGTTTAAATCCTAAGATACTGAACTAATTTTCGTGTATTTATCTGTGATCTTAGGTTTATCTACCTCTGGTCATTTTTAAAGGCCTTATGTAAAACAGGGTGAGTGTGTTAGCAGAATTGTCATATTCTGTCGCTAAACTATCGTTTTGTAGTCTTCATTTGCATTTGTATTGCTAATACTAGGAATGATGTTGGTATTTAATAAGTCATCTGGTGCTTCAGATACATCTTTATTCACTTTTTGTTTATAATATTGTTTGTGTTTTAGTGATTTCTTATTGTGGTGATTTCTTTTAGTTTAATTGTAGCTCGAATGTTTAGAGTGAGGCAGTGATATTTGATGGTCCTTGTGTAGTAGGGCGTGTTTGTGTCTGGATTAATTAACATACCTTTAACCGTTTTATTGCTAATTACTGTATTTTAACTATATATAATTAATTAGTCGTAATTGGTCGCATATACGTGATCCTTATTGGTATCAATATGGTGATAATCTTTTAAATATCTTAATGAGGATCTATGGTCTTTTGGAGAGTCTAAATAATTACTTATAATCTTCTATATTTTTGACTAAATAATATTTTTTAGATAGGATATTACTTTAACAGTGACTCATTTATAAAGTATATCATATTTATTATTTATAATTGTATTTACTGTTATTATGTTTAGTGAGTAGGGTTTTAAAGCTCCTTCGGTGTTTTTTTCTAATTATTTTGTTAATTTGTGTTGGAGAATAAAATATAGCTGTAATCTTATGTCTCATTTATAAATTCAGTTGTAATTTACCTTATTATTCTTGGGATATTTTAGACTTTCTGAAACGTTTGTTTTTTTGATATATGATTCGTTTCATGTTATCAGTGTTTGAGCAGGAGGTAAGAACATATATTTTGAAAGCACGGATGAGTAAGAGAATAGGAAGAATATGGCTAGTTTTAGTGCTTCTTACTTTAATGTGCGGGGTACAATGTCTAATTAGTAGTTTTTAGGCTGTTAAGATGCTTTGGTCTTTCTGTATACAGTGTAATGATAGTTTGGCTGTCCGATCGCATCACTAGCGTGATCTAAATATATAATTTCTGGAAACGGTAAAGAGTATTGATTTGGTGAGGGGTCTCCTCATTGTAAATATTTATTGATATATATGCTAATATAATTATTCTCATTCCTAATTATTTGAACAAATATAAGGCTCCAAAAGAAGTTTTATATATACGAAATCTTAGTATTATAATGATTATCCGCTGGGGTTGTAAAAATATCGTAAATAAGTTTTTAATATTCACATTTGTTTTATTTTTCAAATTATCGTCTTATAACAAGTTCGTAAATTCCTCTATTCATAAATTTGATCTCAATCCTAGGGTATAGAAACAAGTAATATATATACTATATATAAATATATTAATATATATATATATCTATATATATATATATTATATATTACTATATTAATTTCTATATATATATACTTATATATCATATATAAATATATATTTATTATTAAATATATCTATATACTTTAAATATCATAATAGATTAGAACATAAGTAATAAAATAATAAATCTAATCCTGCGCCTAATCGTTCCTATATCTTATCATTAGTTTCTATTACGTACTACTATACTTATATTCTATCTATTGATTATCTACATGATAGGAAAATATAAATATAATATTTATAATTGTGATGATATATATCAATACCAATTCGTTATTTATTGTCCATCTAATTAGCAAAGAGACTTTAAATAAGCCCAATTTTTGCTCCAACAGCACCCCAATTTTAGGCCCTGCCTAAACCCTTACTAAACATACAAAATGTGAAAAATATATATCCTTATTTTTAGACAATTAAATATTTGAGGAAAAACAAAAACTGAATTAGCTTTTTCTGAATTCTCTAAAAATAGTACTGTTCCTCAGGTGATATATTACTAGCGTTCTGTAGTTTAAATTCCTGATTCGCATTGATAAGGAAAAATATTAAATACCGTGATTTTTTCATTTCACTAAATCTAATCCAATAAGCGTATGACTTTTTTTGATTTCCGACCATTTCTGAGTACAAATTATCAAAAAATCGAAAAAACATTTATACATTCTCTTTGTTACGTTAAGACCACATATGTGTAGTTGAAGTTTATTGCAGTCTCATATATTATTGGAAAAAATTGAAGGAGGTGAAACCCAAAATATCAAAATTCGAGGCTGATTAAGGCTCTTAAAAATCTTACGGAAAAAATAATTTCAGCATACAAATCTGAGCCTTTTTGATGCAGATTATAAAATAAAATAACATAAACAAGTTCTAAAATATGAATTAAGGCAGATGATAATGAATAACAGTATACTCAATTAAGGAATATAAAGTTTACATTAATTAATAATAAGCGAATAAGTCAAAGTACTCATGATCATTACTACAATTATTATAATAAATTGGGTTATAATATTAAACTATATATTAATATATATATACTTAATATATTATAATAATATATCTATAATCCAAAAATGTATATACTAATATTATATATATCTATTATTATATATATTACTATATATTATAAGTCTAATATATATATATAATATTATATATCATATATTAATATTAATAATACTAATTAATAATAATATACATATACTTATGAATATATATAATATATTATATATATAGTATTATATGGTTTTTCTTATTAATTACGTTTAATATCTTCCTAGAAAAACCAACTTTTTGCAAACTAATATCTCTCGCTATTCACATTTTTCCTATCACCATCTCACAATATATCTTATTATCAAATCATATACATTATGATGATATCTAATTAAACATTAAATTATTTTTATCCGATTCTCGCTCATCTATATAATTCTAAACAGGATTCACCATATATTATAGAAAATGAAATCAACACAATTATAATCAATTTTCTTTCTCTCTCTAGGATATTCTGTCCACAATCACTAATATCACAATAACAAGACAATAAAATAATATGCTTAAGAAGTCAATTTTCTCTAAATTACATTCCTAATCATCTATCCCTCATATTTAATATTCCTATACCTCAACCAAATAAACTAATCCCTTCTCAATTGTTCATATTCTTTAATTCAAAATTTTTAAATTTAAAGATTTAATTTAAAATTATTCTCCAATATATTATAATTTATTACATATATTAATTACATATCAAATGCATACGTATACTGTAATTAATAAATCACTTCACCTCTGTGAACACGTCTGGGGTGGGGTTATATATCCTCGTCAGTTCTCAATTGCGTCCGTCTGCTCTGCAATATATATTATAATTTTTTAATAAGAAGTAGCTAACTTTTAATAAGGTTAACATTTAGGCATTCGGTTGTCGATTAATAATATCGCTTGTGTGAATTGCATACGATCATGTCAGAGCCTCGAAATGAAATAGACATCACTTAGAATTGTCCAACCCAGGTTTAGTTATTCATTAATTAATTAAAGTATTAAAAAGTGATTTCAGACTTTAGTAAATCTACTTCTTAGGAATCACTCACTGAAAACTACATATAAAAAAACTTTTTATTATTTTTATAAATTCTTCATCTCATTAATTATTTTCATACCTGTTCGTATTTTTATAAAAAAGACTATTTTTAATTTTAAAAAAAAAGAAGAAAGAAAACTTTTAAATAATTTTAATTAATAATAGATGGATAGTGTTTAATACTTGAAGTTGTAAAAGGGAATTTAATTTATGACTTGATGTAAAATTAATGTCTATATTTTGTTTTATTAAAATGTTGAATGTTAGATATTTAACTTTGATTTATGTTTAATTTATTTCAAATGATAGTTTTTCAATAACTTTGATTGAAAAACTTAGACTTAAATTTTTGCATATAAAGTTTTTTTTTTCGGGAAAAATATTAAATAGAAATAAAATATTATATATTACTTGAAAATATCTATTTGACATTACTCCAATGAAAACAAGTTAAAGATCTATATTTTTCAAATGACTTATAAAAAAATATATTTTAAGTCTTAGTTAAGAATTATTATATTATATTTCTATTATTATTATTATTATTATTATTCATTATTATTATTATTATTATTAATTATTATTATTATTATTATTATTATTATTAATAATATATTATTATTATTATTATTATTTGATTATATATTTATATTATTAATTTCTAACTTCTTATAGTCATTTATCTCACTTTATTTATATATATTTATCAGATAGATGCTCTAGATCTATAGATTTAGATCTTAGTTATTGTGAGATATTTATTATTATTATCATATGAATTATTGGATCTCAGTAAGATATTAATTTATTATTATTATATTATATTATTATTTTATTAAGTTGGATTTATACTCAGGAACGATTATAACTAATATTTTCTTTTAATTATTATTATAATTATATATTATTAAAATTTTATATTAGATTACTAATATTATTATAATTATTGAATTATAATAGTTATAAATTATTATTATTTTATTAATTATTATTATTATTATTTTATTAGATTATTATTATTATTATTATTATATTATTATTATTATTATTATTATTATTATTATTATTATTTTATATGGAATATTCCATGCTTTTTTTCATTTTGTTGTTTTTCTTTTTCTCTCCGAATAAAAGAGAACAAAAGACTAAATATATTCTAGTTTAAAAGTAGCAATTTCTTGTTTATGTTTTTTTATTTTTTTTACTTTAGAAATTTATTAAAACTTTTTTCTTGAGGTGTCTTGAAATGAAGCGCATTGTTTCTCTAATTTACAGAATTCAGTTAAAAACAAATAAAAAAATAATAAGAGTTTGAGAGGGAACTGGAAAGATTTTAAATATTTACCAAAGTAGATATGGAGAAACTCATGCTATAAATTTTTCACCTACTTTAATTTTTAAATACGTTTGAAGATGTTTGACATTAATGTATAGTTGTATGTTTGGATAAGTTGTAATTAGGTTTTCAAAGTAATAAGCATTTTCAGGTAGGAGCGACTTCATGGGGATTTATCACAGATGAAAGAATAGGTGCACGCTCAGGACTGAGGACTCACGTTTAAATGGATTTATCCAACGATCTTTCTGATGATAATAAAGGAGGATGGCATATAGGTAAGTGCATGCACCTGATATAATAGCACTGGAACTAATGCATCATACTTTCGTAATATCACTATTAGAGATTCGAGCATCTTATTCACGGTGACTAATTACGCTTGGATGACCTATATAGTATTATTATAATATATATATATATATATATATATTATATATATATATTTATATCTAAATATATATATATAATTATATATATATAATATGATATTATATATATATATATTATAAATAATCTATATATTATTATATATATATATATCTATAGTATATCTCTATATATATATTTATATATATATATATAATTATCTATATAATATTATACTATATATATTATATAATATTATATATATATATTATCTATAATTATATTATGTATAATATATATATATATAGTATATTAATATATATATATATTTATATATATATATATATAGTAATATATTTATATAAATATATTTATATATATATATAATTATATATATATACTATTATATTCTATATATATATATTATATATATAATATATAATAGGTATATATACTATATATATATAATATGTATACGTATATATATATATATCATATAATATATATATATATTATATATTCTCTATATATATATAATTTATATACTATATAATTAATATTTATATATATAATATATATATACCGGTATATATTCTATATATATATAAAATATATATATATATATATATTATATATATAATACTATATATTATATATATATTATTATATATATATATATATATATTATAATAGAGCATCTGGGGGTATGTTGAAAGACTGCAGAATGGCTACGTTTATGGATATATCTCCACCAATCTTCTCTATATATATATAATATAATATATAATTATATTATATATATATATTTATTTATATTATATATATAATATATATATATATTTATATATATATTGTATATTATTATATATATATATATAAT